>VDFB02364621.1:79820-200293 GCA_007258455.2 Sequoia sempervirens | reverse complement strand
ATCATTCAACTATCTTTGTCCATCATTTTTCATATTGAAGCTTGCATTATAGACATTCAAACAATCATCTAAAGAGCACACAACCAATCTAAGCAAGGGCCAATCAAAGAAGTTTCAACAACAAGGGAGGTAAAAGTGTTTGTGTTTCATTTTATTTGCATTCCTTTTCGTTGTAACTCTCTTTTGGCTAATCTTGAGGTGTCCTTGGTGTTTTGTCTTTCATGTTTCTTAGTTATTTTACACACTTAGAGCGGTAGGAAATTCCAAGGTATACAAGAATTATCTGGTTGCTTAGGTCCGCTTGAGAATACCCTATTTGTTTTATGAATTTCAAAGTACATAGATTAAGGGCAGAGCCATTATCTACCAAGACCCTTTTTATTTTATGACGGGCAATTATGACTTCGATATGTAGGGGGCGGTTGTGATTGATGCCAATGTTGGGCATATCATTTTGGCTGAAATGGAGGTGGTGAGACAACGCCAAGTGTCCCACCAAAGCTTGGAATTGTGTGGGGTCGATGTCGTTTGGGACATGGGTTTCCTGCAATGCTTTGTTGAGGATCTCTTGATGTATCGGGGAGGACTTAAGCAAATCCAAAATGGATATGTGAGCGGGGGTCTTCCTTAGGTGATCAAGAATGTTATATTGAGAGGTTATAGGAGCGGGTAGGACGGATGTGGAGGCTGCAGGGATAGTGATGCGGGCTCGTCGCGTAGTCACAGCACATTGAGGGTCTTTGGCTTTAACGTGGATCATGGATACTCGGGGTTCCACCTGCTCAATATAATGAATAACACCTTCATAATTGAAGGGCACATTCTTATAATTGACATTATTGGTGCTGTTATTTTGGGGATGACTAGTGGAGGTGCTAGGACCATGACTATGGTTTGGGAAGGCGTTTTGATAGATTTACAGTTGAGCATTGGATGACGAAGGCTGACTGGGGTCAACCTTGATATCTCCTCGATCAATGAGATCTTGGACATAATTTTTTAAACCCTGACACTTATTCAAGGAGTGTCCCTTGATTTTATGAAAGTCACAATACTCATTTTCTTTGAACCATGCCAGCTTGGGTTTGGACTCATCGAATGGTTTGGTGACAGGATATGTGATGGGATAATTGATTTGTAACAATTTATTGAAAACAACACTCAAGGGTTCACCCAATTGGGTGTATTGACGTTTGGTGTTCCCCTGATGTCTTTGGTTTGACTGTTGAGGGGGACGAGGCGCCCCCTGCGGTACTGATATGGCGTTGGGTACAGACTGTTGTTGCCCTTGGGATGCATTAGCCACTTGGACATGTTTGGTGTCTGTCACTCCATCATTCACTGCATTTTTGTTTTTGTTCCAAAATCATGATTTATCTCTGAATGACCGTTCTTTGTCATGACTATGTATTTTAATGTGTCCTTTGGCGATAAGGGCACGTTCAAGGATAGGTCCCTTTTCCACTATCTCAGCGAAAGTGGTGACACGGTGTAGTCTAAAATTGTGGGCCATGTCGGGATGTGAATTTTCCACAAAAAGAGTGACCATGTCTTTTTCTTTCAAAGGATTTTTCATTCGACTGGCTAATGCACGCCACCGTTGGAGGTAGCCGGTAAAGGTTTCTCCATCCCGTTGCTTCTCTTTCAAGAGATCTAAGGTGTCAGTATCCTTCCGCAAATTGAAGGAGAAGTAGGAGACAAACTGTTCTGATAATTCTGCAAAAGTTTTTATAGACCCCTTTTCAAGAGTCATAAACCAATCTAAAGCGTGGCTTGCTAGACTTCTCGGAAACAGACGTAAGAGATAGTTATCATTATACATGACTTCTTGACATTGTGCATAAAACTCTTGCAAGTGGGCCTTAGGGTCTTTGTCTCCCTTGTACTTGTCAAATTTTGGGATCTCGAAGTGTTTAGGGAATGGGATCAATGAGATGGATGGATCGAATGGATATGGGCATATATCTTCAAATTTAAAGGATTGTTTTGTGCCCCCTGCTTGAAGGTCCTTAAGGGCAGCCTTGATTTCCAACAAGTCTGAACTAGCTGGTGGTAGGTTGGGGGGATATGGATGATAGAAAGATGAGGGATCTTGTTGAAAGGGGGTTGGATTGTTAAAATGTGGGTTGGGCTGATTGGATGATGACATGACTTGATGATAAGGTAGGGGGTTTTGTTGGTATGGGGGTTGTTGTTGTGGGACATAATATGAATTTGTTTGGTGAAGGTGTGGGGTAGGTTGCTGAGGGACTTGGACATGACGTTGCGTGTTGGCCTGTTGGTATTGAAGATATTGTTGTGATTGTTGGGAGGTTGCATAAAATGGTTGTTGGTGAAATTGTTGTTGATTATGGTGGTAGTAGTGTTGTGGAGGTTGCTGTTGCGGCATCGAATGTTGTATGGACTAAGGTGGGATATTATGTTGTGGTTGGACCTTTGGACGCAAAAGGGATGCAAGAAAGGGAGATATGGTTTGGGTAGGCGGTTGAGATGGATTGCCTTGTGATTGGTAGGATGGTTGTTGTGAAGAGGTCAAAGTATTGGGTATAGGTTGTTGCGGATGAGACGACAGGGGTTGTGTGGGCACACTTTGTAAAAGAGGTTGTTGGGTTCCGCTCGGAATGTTCAGCTGGGGTGCGCCTTGTGGTGGTATTTGAGGCGGGATAGTAGATTGGGGAACCTATTGAGGTGGTGTGTTGGTGGTCCCAGAAGGAGGAAGCGATGTAGCAAAGGAGGTACCCCCAATATTGACTGTAGGTGGGTTCAAAGGAGGGGGTGCGGTTAATGTTAATGGCGGAGGTTGCGGAATGTTTTGTGGCATGCCATAAGCGAAAGGATTATTGGGATCGGGCACCTAAGATCCACCTATAACTGAGGTCGAAGCATGTGGGGGATAATTAACCTGATAAAGGACGACATTGCCAAATTCAGGTTGATGCCAACCCTCAATTGGAGGAGCATTGGAAAAGTATGAACCTTCGGGTGCATTTTGGGACCCTTGGAGTACGTGAGATGGGGCACCCTTGTATTTGGACAAGTCAACATTGGAGGGAGGTTTAACACCCTTCTCAATCAAGTGGGCCAAGATTTCTTTCCCATGTTTCGCAAGCAAACGGTCGGTCATTTGCACATTGGCAGGATTACTAAAATGTTCCTCAAGTGTGAGTTCAGGTTGATTAACCATGCTCTCTTCTCCATGTGGCGAGTTATTCTGATTCTCAGTGTTGGAGTGTGATGAAGTACCATTGTGAGGGTCATGTAAGATGTTGGTACCCTTGTTGGGATCTGATGAGGTGTTGTTGGGATCTTGAGGATTGTTGGATTGGGCATTTTGAGCTTGAAGGTCGGCCATCTTCTTTGCTTGTGAACGGGTCTGAACGGGCATGCAAATGCTAGATGAGTGGATTAAAGACTTTGTCAAATGATTTGATTGTGATGGAGTGTGGATTGGATCTAATTGGACTTCGATCAATTGGATTGGATTTAAATTGGATTGGATTTGATTGGATTTGATTGGATTGGGTTTGATTTTAGATTTGATCGGATTTGATTGGATTTGGATTGGATTTGATTTGATTTGGATTGGATTGGATTGGATTGGATTTTAGATTTGATCGGATTTGATTAGATTTGGATTGGATTTTAGATTTGATCGGATTTGATTGGATTTGGATTGGATTTGATTTGATTTGGATTGGATTGGATTGGATTGGATTTGATTGGATTAGATTGGATTGGATTGGAAGGCGTGAGAGAGAGACCTCAAGCTTGATCACGTGAGATTACATTTAGTAACCCTAGAGCTTTGATTGATTGATAGGATGATTACGGCACCGAATCCACCTTAAGTTAGGAATGGATTGATTGGGCTGAGGATGATAACTTGCAACACCGAATTCACCTCAAGATGGAGGCAAATTGATTGGGTCGAAGTTAAAGACCAATAATCAAGTTCAAGCGTTATAGTCAATTTAGATAACCACTTTGTAATGCAAAGTTAAGGCAGTTTGGCTATGGGTGGTGTTTAGGAGGTGTGAATGGTAAAGTTGTGATGTTTATTAGGTGAGGGTATTGACTTATGAATGGAAAATTAAAATGAAAAGGTAGATTAAAGGTGATTCGTGAAAATTTGGAGTGATAGAATGGGGGGTTTAAATGGATGAAATGGAGGTTTTGGGAGGCTTAAAATGATAAAATGAAGACTTAAGATAATGGGATAATAGTTGGGAATGATTAGGTGGTGATTTAGAGGCTAAATGAATCCAAATGGGGTACTTTCGGGGTGTTGATAGCAAAAATCAGGGGCGCTACCTCGTTTCTGCAGCAAATCAGGGGCGCTACTGCCTTTCTACAGCAAAACAGGGGCGCTACCGTGTTTCTGCAGCAAAACAGGGGCGCTACCGCATTTCTGCAGCAAAATAGGGGCGCTACCACGTTTTTGCAGCAAAACAGGGGCGCTACCGCGTTTCTGCAGTAAAACAGGGGCGCTACCACGTTTCTGTAGCAAAACAGGGGCGCTACCGCGTTTCTGTAGCAAAACAGGGGCGCTACCGCGTTTCTGCGCAGGGCGCTACCGCTTTTCTGCGGGAACAAAGCTTGGTTTTTGATGGAAAAGGCTATGGCAAGGACACAAAATGATGAAACAAGTCAAAAGTATCAAAATTTGACAGAATTTCCACAAGGAAACACCTCAAGCAAGCACAATCCTATGATTAATATTACGGGTATGGCAAGACAAAGTCTTAATCTAGGATGCACAAGGCTTCTAGGGAGTCCTCGATATACTCTCGGTACGTGAGGCACAACCGTGAACACCACCATCATAGCTGAGTCGGGAACCCCAAATGTAGATAATCGAAGGTCTGTGACTAACTCTTCACGCCTATCTAGGTATCACCCTAGCTTCGGGACGCTATGCCAATTACGACGAACTAGGATTGGGGGTACAACTTTTCGCTCTCCCCTTTATATACCCCGCCGTACATGTGGTTGAATCGCCCCTTGGGGTGATGAAACTCCCCTGCTGCATCCCAGTACTAAAAAGAAGACACACTAACTCGCTTCCAACTACTCCTGTGCTCACACCTATGCAAGGGGAAAGTGAAAACAAATCAATGCCCCTGGGTGGTAACACAAAAATAAGCAAACGCCACAGAAAACAATGAGATTTAATCCCCCAATTAGACTATTTTTGAGGAAGCAAAGAAAGATAATTTTGAAAGTCCTGATTATGTAGATGCCCCCTCAGAAACAAAATGTTAGTTGTCTTCTTCTTTGCTCTTGATTAATAACGTCCATATACGCTGCAAAATGTTAGTGAAAAACCACAATATTCTTTCTAGAACAATGTTAGAGAGTTATCACGTGAATATAGCAAAAAACTAGAGCAAAAATGAAGCCAAAACGCCTATTTTACCTTCCAAAATCCGTTGTAAAGGGATGCCGGCCGCTGGCTCAGAAGCGGGCACCGCTGCGCTTCTATGAAGGGCTTACGCACCGCGAACTCAGGAAAGGATTGGGCCAGAAGTTCTCAGGAAGGACGTACGCTACGCCGGCGAAGGGCCGCAGCGCTTCTCTCTGCGGAAGGGCTTACCGCGATCTCTCGGGGCGCTTACTACACTTCTCTCGAAGCTGGCATGCGCCACCGCTGGCTTCGGGTGGAAGGGCGCTAAGGTAGCCTGCGGAAGGGCGCTTACCGCGACTTCTCGCGGAGGGCGCTACCAAGCAGCTTCTATGAGGGCTACTGATGCGCTCGCGGAAGGGCTGCTGCTGCAGTTCTGCGGAGGGCGCTTACCAAGAAGTTCTCGCGGAGGGCGCCAGCCTGAAGCTGGCCGGGCCGGGCAGCTTCGCGGAAGGGCGCCACCGCGACTGCGGGGTGCTACCGCGACTGCGAGCTTTTCCCCGCAGTGTCTTAACTCAAAGAAACATTAAATGCAAGACCTGTGTGTGGGTCCCATCAGGCGTGCCAGAAATGTATACCTTGGAATTCCTACTGCTCTAAATGTGCAAATCTAACTAAGAATGCAAGAATAACAAAATACCAAGGACACCTCAAGATTAGCCAAAAGAGTGGTTCAACGAAAAGGAATGCAAATAAGATGAAACACAAACACTTTTACCTCCCTTGTTGTTGATACATCTTTGATTGGCCCTTGATAGGAATGGTTTGTGTGCTCCTTAGATGATTGTTTGAATGACAAAAATGTAAGCTTCAATATGCAAAATGATGAACAAAGATGGTTAAATGATTGAAAAAAGACTTGAGGATCCAAATGGACAGCATGTAGTTATCAAAATGCCAAGTGTTGGAAATTCCCTTGAGAAGGGGGTATTTATAGGAGATTTTGAATTCTCTAGAGAATTCAAGGGTCAAGATTGATCCAACAAGGTCAAGATGAAGGGCTATGGTGGGTTGAGAACCCACAAGCCCTCACATCTTGACATGTGGAGGGTGAAGTGGACAAGAGGGTATGAGGTGGAGATGAGTTGTCAAAAAGGTACATGAGGTGGAAAAGGACATGCACCTTGGGGGATGAGAGGATTTCCACAAAAAGGGATTTCTTGTCCCCAAGTGGGAGTGAAAGGGACATTTGAGGAATTTTAGAATTCCTCAAAAATCTACATGGGGAAAGGAAAGGTGGTTGGGGATATAAACATTCCTAGGATGATCTAGAGGGTAAAAGGTGGGTTCCAAAAAGGTGGGACTTGGTCACATGTGGAGATTGTGACAAGTCCAAGGTTCTAGAAGCCTTGGGAGAATGGAATGTGAATTAAAAATTCACATTTAAAGGAGAGGAATCTAGAGCAAATAAATGTGAATTAAAAATTCACATAGGAAAGGGGGTTAACATCAAAAAGGAAAAATGGAAGAATTGACCAAAAAGGTGGTGCTAAATTTAGCTAATAATTTTGGTTAAGGTTGTGCAAATATTGGATTAGGCTAATTAACAGAAGATTAGAGGCAAGTGACAAATGTAGGAGGATGTGACAAGGAGAGAGAAAGTGAGGAATTTTAAATTGATTTTTAAATCAAAAAGAGGAAGAATGACTAAATTAAATAAATTAGTGTATTTATTTAATTTAGAGAAGAATAAGGTAAAAGACAAACTATTAATTATTAAATTAAATACTTTATCGGTATAGGACAAAGGGTGTAATATTAATTTAATAAATTAATATTAATATGATAGATGGAGAGACAACAAATTTAATCGTATGGAAGTGATTAAATTTAGATGTTCACAAAGATATATATATATATATATATATATATATATATATATATATATATATATGTGTGTGTGTGTGTGTGTGTGTGTGTGTGTGTGTGTGTGTGTGTGTGTGTGTGTAAGCTCGACATCCGGTTTGATGCGTGTTGGTGTGTACTGTGTATCGCCTCCACTTGCATTATCGTGTTTGAGATGGGCTTATAAAACCCAATGGGTATGATATGGACAAAATGGAGTTGACAAGAAGTTCTCAACCTCACATCCTCAACAAGGATGAGTACCCATTTGGTAACCCTATCAAGATGGTTTTTATGTTTTTAGTTGTCTTGTTGGTGTCTCTCATATTTGATTTTTGTCAATAGGTTGTTGTGATGATGCATAAATTTTATTTTTACTTGCGACTTCCTGTGAGCAAGTCAGCTATTAGGGAAGAGGATGTAGTTCCCTCCTGCATTGACCTTTCCGGCTGCCTCGAAAAGGCTTATTTGTGATTTCGCTTGTTTATTGTGTTATTGTATTGTGGTGAACTTAATAGTTTTATATATGGCCTTGATCAATCAATTAATAAAATTAAAATTGATTTACAAGGTAATTTAAATAAATTTGGAAAATTAAAATAATAATTAAATTTTATGAAATATAAAGGATATGGTTTGTTAATAAATAATTAAATTGAATTTCTTTGTTAAAAATAAATGTTTTATTCTTAAATAATTAGATTAAATTATGTTGGTAAAAAGCTCTGTTTTAAATTATATTTTAATAATTGATAATTATTTATATATGGAAAATTAATGTGATTTTAAATAAATCAAGAAGATAAGATTTTTGAACTCATGTTAAAACAAGTGAAAATGGAAAAAGCCAGAGTGCATGCACATGCATGACTCTAGACAAATTTTCAAATGGGAAACTTGCTTATTTTGTTGATTTTTAGTTTCAAAAGTTTATCTCTTGGATTTTATTGGGAAAAATAAAACTCATTTTTGTTTTTTTTGGGTATGCTTGTTCTTTTGGGGAAAAATAACAAAAATTTTATGTAGGCATGCCGAGCCTTGATTTTAGTATTTCGAGCCTAAAGTTTAGGTGGGGGTACAAGGCCTACTAAAAACAATGGGTCTTTCATTGTTCATTACGCTTGGTTTAGCATGGGGTGATATTTCATGGCGATGGCCACACACAAATTTTATCATCACAAGATCCCTTGATCTTCACGATGCTCATGCGTCCATTGTTGCTTTCACCAATATGCTTTTATAGGGCTACATGAACCATCAAAATGTTTTCATTGGAAGGGGGTATAAAGGAGTGGCTATGAAGAAGAACAAGATGCTAATGCATGTAGGGTATATGCCAACAATTCAGTTGATAGAGCCACGTTGTGAGAAAACTAAAATCCTTCCAAACTGTGTCAGAAGTGGGGAGCCAATTTTGAAGCTCTCAATAGAGGATGGAATCACTCGACACATCAAGCTTATCATTACCGAAATACTGAGTATCAATATGTCTTATGATACTTCTTTTCTTATACTTATCCTTCTCAAACAAATGATTAGTAATAGAAATACCATCTGGGTGCATGTTGACTTTCGTGAAGATAATAATTTTCTTTGTTTCATTGACTATTTCTTAGTGAGTACAGTTGGAAAGATTACTTAATCTGTCTATTAGCTAATTTGATGTTTGTCTTTGCATTACTTTTAAGATCTCAAGTTGCCTATGAGTAAGGGACTACCTTCTGTTGAAATTTATCCATTTTCTCCCTCCTATTAGTATCCTCTTCTTATGTTTTTTGACCCACAGTAGACCATCAAATATTCTAAGAAACTTTTAGCTCATAGCACGAGATTAAGCTGCTCCTCTGATATGAATTTTGTCAATCAGAGCTAGGAATGGTTGAGAGATTTTTCCAAGAAATATAAGGTGATTATTGGGGATAGTGATATATATGTTGTTTCTCTATCAACTGGAAAAGGATTATGTATGTGATTTGAGCCCATCATAGTAGGTTGAAAAGTTCAACACGAACATTCTATTTCATCGTTTCCATTTGAGCGAAGCTGCAAAGGAAAAGTTTCAAATTGGAGTTATAATTTTGTGCTTAGTATTTATTATGTGTATAAAACTCCTTGTTTAATTTTGTAGAATTTGGTGCTTATAGAATGTTCTTGTGTTGCAAATAGATATTGATAGAAAGATTCTTGCATTGCCCTATGTCGCCCTTAATTTCCTTAATTGTTTCATTCATTTCCAGTGAGAATTGGTTTCACCTCTCATTCGCACATCCTCCTTTCTTTTCATTGTAAATCGATGACACCTAGTGAGGAATTTACTCTACATCGCATATTAATCCTTAAGGCTTATTACAACCTGTGTGGAATTCTTGATCACATGTTGGCATTGATTAGAATAGCCTACTTCATCAGCTCTCCTCTTGGCATTTGGTAGAGAGTGACTTTGATCATGTGTCAGCCTATATTTCGTAATTTGAATCCTTTTGGCATAAAATTTATCAAATGTGATATGATTAGTAAGGGGGAAATTGAAATTGAATTAGATCTAAGAAATTTAGCTCGCTGACTGAAGCCTTCCCTGAAAACCTTCTTAGTATATAAAATTCCATGCTATTTAATTATTGACACCCAAAACTATTGGGTTCAACACATATTGTTTGAAGTGAGACTTGTATTTAAAAGGGGAGATTAATGTTTTGTTCCAAAGGAGCTTTATGATGCAAGTTTATAGTAAGAATGAAAAATATTTCATTAGTAAAGAAGTGGGTAGGTAGAGATAAGTTACGAATGAAGACTCTCTAGTTAGCTTAACATTAAGAATATTTTGTTGGGCCTTTTGGTCAAACTTTATTTTTATTGAATAAGATTGTTTCAATAAGATTAAATAGATACCATTTTAATCCAATTTTGTAATATAGGTGTATTCTAAAAGGGTTAATATCCACTCAATTCAATCAGGGTAATATGTATTGGCCTTAGATGATATTTTGAATGTTGATTCCTCCTATGTTCATTTAATAGTTTATTTGCAAGTTCTTTATATGGATATTTATTTAGAATACATGCTATCATGGTCAATTACTAATTGAGTGCAGAATACTCCTTTAATTATTCATAATGATTATTTTATCTTAGTCATATTATGAGCGGTTGTTTGATTTGAAAGATATTCTTAGAAATTTATCTCTTGTAAATGAATGTTGGTTTCTTTTGTAAATTATCTAATAGTTGAAGTGCAAATTCTTGAGAATGCTTGTGATTGTTACCGTGGTTGACTTGATTGTTTGAGTGAGTGGAATTTTGAATTAAGTTGTGTATATATTGATTGCTATTGTTGTAGTGAATGTTGCTTTGATTAAGTGGTTTATTAGTCAAATTGTAAGTTTGTTGGGTAAATAGTGGTTTGGTATCATGAGGGGAGAAAATTGAGGTCTCCCTTGGATGCTTTGTGGTTTAATTTACTATTGGTATTTGTGGTTGATTTGGTATTGAGTTATTTCTGTTAGTTTTGATCGAGTTGAAGATCTCTTTGTGATGTTTCCTCTTGTTATTCTTTCTTTCTTGGCTCATAAATTGTGGATTGAAAATAGTGCTTTGAGATCTTGTTATTGTCATCTTTTCTTGATGGGGGGACCCTGATGTTAGTATTTTGAGAGTCTTCCAGAGGTTAGAGGGGAGTATGGTTTTATTTGCATGAGTTGGTATGGGGGCTGGAGATTCGGTGAGGCTGCCTAGGTAACGGAAGATGGGGATCGACAACCTAGGAAGATCTACATTGGGTAACCCATATCAAGTTTATTGTTGGATTTCAGGATGAGTCTTTTTGAACACTTGATGCTATATTGATTCATGTGGGTTTAAGCCTTGCACTATGGAGATTATTTTACTATGAAGACCTTGTGGGAGTTGTTGCATGCCTCATTTTATGTGTATATTTTTTTATGGTTTTGCTAGTTGGTGCAAGTTGGGTTACCTAGTTGTGACTGTGAGTTTATTTTGTTGCTAGTAGGGGGAGTGGCTCTCAATGGGGGTCGGTGCACAAAGTGGCATACGGGTAACTCATTCAGAGTTTCCTTAATCAGTGATAACCTAATAATTAATTGGGGGGTTTGGGTAGTATCTCACTTTAAAGCAAATAAGTTAGCCTCACTCATGGCTCAAGTGCTTGCTTAGGCTTGAGATGAGTGGGAAGGCCTGGAATGGAAAAAATCAACTACCTTTTCCTTTTGAAAGGTATGTTGATCTCACATGAGTGAGAATGGGGGTCAGGGATCAGTTGAGGTTGCCAAGGTTTAACCAAGTAGTGGGCCAGTAACCTAGGAAGATCTACATTGGGTAACCCATGTAAAGCTTATGTGATGACACTCCACCCTTTAGCAACCTTGTATGTTTGTTGTTCCCCTCTTGTTGTGCTTGTACCTCTAGAAGCAGATGTGTATTGTGTTTGTTGTTCTTGTTGTGGAGTCTTGCTAGCCTTGTTTAATTGATTGTTGTAAGTTGTGGGTCCTTTTTGTCATCTCCTAGCATAGGGGGTGGGCCTTAGGTTCTACATGGTCGAGTGGAACATGCATGCACCCATTGGGTCCCTAGCCGAAGATCATGATGCACAAATGATTGTACCAAAGTTGGATCCAGTCTTTATGCTTTTTCATACATTTCAGTTGTATTATTCCATGTTATTGTACTATTCCTGTTCATGTTGGGAAGCACTATTGTATTGATGTAATTCTTGAAATGATGTATCTTCTTTTATAAATGTAATGAATGTAGTCGTTGGCATTACCTTATGGCCATAGATGGATGCTTGTCATAAGTGCAATGTATATTAATCCTTGTATTACTATGTGTTTATTGCTTCACTGCATGTGATCCTTACTAGTGTTGTATCTATGAAAATATTTATATTTAAATCCATACATTTGATGGATTGGTTTTATTTATATAATGTCATGAATGTACATTAATTGATTATTAATTCTATATAATGGTTAAGAGGAATACTCGTAATTAGTTAATAGTTATTATGGGAATTGTGTGATGTTAGAGATGTGTGAAATGTAATGGAGTCATGTAACCCAAAGGGATTAGTTAGTTGTTATATATGTATGGTTTCATTACTAGTGATATATGTTAATGTACACTACATCTCATATTAGTTTACTTAAAAAAAAAAAAATTGTTCTAAACATTAGATGTTTTAGTGTCCTTTGGGGTTTGCATGGTGGGGCGTTACATTTGTATTTTGTGAAGTTGGGTACCACATATCCAAGAGGGAATTGTGGCATGTATAATATCGTTCCAAATGGGTATGGACGTAGGTCATATGATATGTGGGTATTTTTGTGTTGCAATTGCAAGTTCTCCATTTATTTTTGTAAGGTTGCAAGTTGAGCTGTGAGTGCATCAATTATGGGGTTGTTTGTGGCATCACACATACTGGTAATGGGTATTCCATGAGTTCCCATTTTTTGTGGGGATGTGTTTAGATTTGGAATGTATGATGTATTTTGATTTGGGATTTTTTTGGTATTGATAATTTGATTAGGAATGTGTTGTTGTGTATGGATGTGTGATGCATATGTGGGAATGTGCACTCCAGTAGTGTTAGTCTGTATTTGTGGAATATGTTGAACTTGAGTGTTTTGATGTCCAAATGAAGTCATGTGTTGCGTTATTTGGTTGCCTTGTCCAAATTGGTAAATGTGGCCATGTGGAATGTTTGTGTTTTTCATTTGGGGGATATTGGCGTTGGTATTGAGTTGTAGTGAAGTATGGACATTAGGTTGACGTCCTGAAATGGTGATTCATCATTTATTCCTCCCAAAGGGGTTTAATGAATTTGTTCCCATGGCATTATTTGAAGACCCAATTAAAGGATTTGATGATGTCATTCCCATGGCACTAGATCCAAATAAAAGGTTTGACGAATTTTTCCCCATTGTTGAGGATCCATAGGTAGCTCCAATAGTTTGTGATGTTGTTGTTGACATTAGAGGCATTTATTGTGATGTGGCTTGTGACATGGTTGATGTTCCTCCAATGGATGTTGTGTTGACCATGTTAGAAGTATTTTGAGAGGGGGTGCCATTAGAAGTAGCATTGATGGTGTTTGTCACATTTTGTGTGGTAGCACCAATGAAGGTATTGTTTGCATTGTGTTGTGTTGTCGAAAGAGGTTGGTTGGTGTTGGATTTATTTTTTGCATTATTATTGGGAGATGTTTCTCTTAAGGTGTTAATGTCAAACCCTCATGGTAATTTGACCCCTTGGTCTAAAAGCATGGCTAGATATCTCTATGAATCTTGCAAGATAAGTTCTTCCACAAAGGAGGCCATGTTGGGTTTTTGAGTAGAACCTTCTAAGTCTTCCATGAATACATGTCCATTTTCATCTCTATGTATAAACTATTCAAAGGGGTTGCGTGAAGAAGATGGAATGTTCATGTCACTGAAAGGGTTGATGAAAGATCCCCCATGTCTGTGTTTTGGTTCATGTCATTAGAAAATTTATAGGAGTTGGTGTCTTGTCCAAAAGGGTCCATTTGTCTTCTTTTCCTTTGGAGCCTAGTCTCAACCATATAAGGATTTTCTCAAATGAGGGAGGATGATAATGACAACTAAATGATGGGATTGATATGACACTATGCTTTTGGATTTTTATCAATAAGGGTTGCAATAATGACAATGTTGTCTAAAGGGAATGTCAAATGCAAAAGGACAATGAAGAGGTATGACACTATTTTTTTTTGTTTTCTTTTAGGAATAAGGGATGCAAAATGAGGACAACAATGAATAAAATATTATAAGGTATGCAAATGCAAAGGTCAAAGCAATTTTGATGGACTTTTAGAAAAGGTTTACTCAACCACTCAAAGCTTGGTGTGTGTCTCAATTTAGATCATCAAAATACTTTTTGTTATGACTAAATGAAATGTCAAGATGACAAAGTGAGGTTTCCTAACTAGAATTTTGAGTTGGAAAGGTCTCACAAAAGAACAATGACTAAAGGAAATGATTTTGACTAAGTCCAATGATAACCTACTTTTGAAGGAAAATATTTTTCAAGGTATGGTAAGTTTTCCTATTCCAAAGTCTGCAAAAATGAGGACCTAAGGGCATGTTTATGCTAGAAGATGATGGCTTCTAAGATGCAACTAACAATTTTCAAGGATGGACCTATGGGAAAATGCAAGCTAAAAGATGCAAGAAAGGAATATTTGAGCAATTCTTTGTCTAGTTTTGAACATAGGCCACTGGAAAAAGATGTTTGGAAATAGTTTGAAAATGTTTGGTCTTAGGTTTTGGACAGTAATAGTTTTTTTTCCTAATGACAGAAAATTACATTGTTTCAAGTGGAAAATGTGTTGCAAGATAGCAAATGCATCTCAATTTACGTGAATGCATTGTTGCAGGTCACATATGTAGTTCAGAAAATCAATTGTGGTGTTCTGGAAAGAAAATGTGGTTTAGACCAGTTAGATGCATTGCTTAAGCTAGCAAATGCAGCTTAGTAGGTCAATTGTGGTTCACAAAGTCTCAAATGCAGTTTAGTATGTCGAATGTGTTGCAGGGTGAATAAAAGTTTAATTTCTTTGCAAGTTTGGAAAAATTTTAGGACTGTTCCAATTTGAGTGAGTGTTTCCAGATCTATGAAGGATGTTTATTTGTTCATTGTTTCAGAAAAAACTTGGAAAACACAATGTTTTGTGTTTGAATGTTGAAAACAAGCACAATGAAGACAAGCACAATCTTAGGTTAGGAAAGGACTATATTCATTGGATTCCACATGGGTTTCCCTAGCCACACTTATTCTTAGCAGGTGATCTAGAAGCTTGGCCACACTGGCTCCCCCTTACATTGCACTCACTTTTTAGGTCAACCAAGCTTCAAGCCCTCATAACTCTCCCATGACAGGATTTTCACCTCTACTAAGAATTATGAGAATGTGGATGCCTTGGCAACGACTATTACTGCACCAACAAAGAGATGGGTTTTTGGCAACTACACAAAGGTTTTTAGTTTTGGCTCCCCTTTGAGTGGCCACACATGAGGCAAGAGTAACTTCAATGAGGAGGACTTCCATCTTGAAGAGGTTACACTCAATAGGGTTTTTGGGGAATTCACTTGTTTGTGTGACACATTTGCACTCGTAATCCTAAGTTTTCCATTAGGATTCACATTTGTATATCGATCGAGAGTAGCTTAGCTAAAGAGCTTCGTTTCTGGTTTGAGTCACCTTGGGGTGAGTACTTTTTCCCATTAAGGAAGGCCTAATTCCTAGAGTCAATAATAGTTTCTCTTGCACCTAGGATCACACAAGTGCGCATGGGGAGAGGATACTTCTATTAATGAATTGGGGTTACACAAATTGGAAACACTTTTTCATTTTAATTATCCAAATTGTTATGTGGGGAAAACACCTCAAACACTTTGTTCATTTTAAACCCAACTAAGTGTGAGAAAAACAAAGTTCATTTTAAGCCAATAACATGAAAAATGCATGTAAGTTTTAGCCTTGATGAGTTTCAATGCAAGATTGTGTTCATTTTAAGTCCATGAGTGAATATGCATGTTCATTTTAGCCCATGAAGTGTAAATGCAAGTTGTAGTTTGTTTGTTTGTTTGATTAAGGAATTGAAAATTTGAAATAAAAAGATCAACAAACAAAGGTTAGACTCCTTTCCATGTGCTATAACCAACAAATTAGTAACCCAAAAACCTCTAAACTACTAAATAGAAAAGAGAAATTTGGAAAATACAGTAAAAACATGAAAGTAAATTTTTACCAAAAAAATGCATTGTTATGCAAAACAAATGCATCGTAGATCCAAAAGCTAGAATTTACTAGGCAGATGCATTGGCTAAAGAGAAAATATGTCATGAATTTCAAATGTGTCGGTCAGGCCTACAGATGTGCCTCAACAGAGTAAATGCATTGTTCGGGTTAGCAAGTGTGGCTCGAGACTATGGATGCATTGTTCTGTAGACCAAATGCATCATGACACAATGATTGCGGCTCAAAAAATTTCAAATGTAGATCTCCGTACCTGTACCTACAAAAACATGAAAAATTTGTACGTAAATCTAAAAAATGAGTGTTTTGGCATCGGGTTCACCAATGTAACTTAGGGAAAATTATCAGTTTAGCATTATAAAGCATAAACAAACTAATCCCAAGAAACGAAATGAAGAAAAAAGGAGTTATAAAGCATGAAAACAAAGAGAAAGATCACAATGTCCAAAACCTCCAAATCACCAAAATTGACTTTCTATAGAAAAGTAAATTTTCCCTCAATGGTCAAGAGCAACAGATGAGAGGACAACGTCAAAGAAAACTTTGAAGGATTCAATCTAAACGGACACAAACCAAGGATGCAACTATCAAGCAAACCCAAAGCACGAAAATGTCTAAAGCATGAAGTCACAGCAAAAAGATCACTGGCCAAAGAGGTCAAATGGACCAAAATGCTGCAACAGAGTCAACTCGGTAAAAAAAAAAGATTGTCAGATGAGAGATGCCCTAAGATCAATGGTTGAAATTAAATGTGACAATCCACAATTAGGGTTAGGGAAACATTAGGGTGGAATTTGAAATGGAAGGCTAAGATTTGATTTTAAAAATGGATAGAAAAGCATATGATAGGAGGAAAAAGTTGGAAATTCAAATAATAATTTAAAATTATTTGAATTAAAGACTAAGTTGACCTTTTGAATTAAAAATTAGTTTTATTCAAAAGTGGTGGGACCATGTGATGGTAAATAATTATTTAAAATTATTTACTAGAAGAAAGAAAATAGAAAGTGGGACAATTTTAAATAAATGTCTTTATTTAAAATTAGAAAAAGCCAAGGTGGGCAATAATTAAATAAATTAAAGAATTTATTTATTTATAAGAGGACATTAGAAATTAATGACGTATTTAAATAAATAAATAAAATTTATTTATTTAAATAATCAAGAAGATATAGAGGACAAGTAATAATTAAATAAATTTAAGAATTTATTTAATTATAGAGACATTAGAAAATTAGCGACACATTTAAATAAATAAATATAATTTATTTATTTAAATAGTTAGGAGGAATAAAAAACTTGAATTAATTAAATAATTAAGAATTATTTAATTAATAGTTGAAATTGGAGTATAAGACAATTAAATAAATTAATTATGTGAGAAGAAATATGGAGAAAATAAAGCTTGCAGGCCTAGGTCGATTTTATGTGTCTACAATCTGCATAGCTACCTTAGAATCCTTTTTATCTATGTAAACCTTCTTTCCCTCCATTGAGAGACCAGTGATATTCACAATGATGTCCTTGTTCACATCAAATTTTGTGCCTCCCAATTTCAAAATCCTATTATTCCTTCCTTTGACAAACAAGGTTGTGGCCTGCGGGTTTTTTCCATGCAACCTCTCCAAGTATGGTGCAATCCCACCTTTTTCAATCTTCGCCACATGTTGAATGTTGATTATATGAATTTGATGATATTTGTGAGTTCAAGAGTGATATTTATGTGTATCATATAGGTTTTCCATGCATTTTCTCTCATTGAGAATCCTTAGACTCTTGCACCATTTTGTATACCTAATTATGTGGAATATCAAACATAGAAATTTAGCTTTCATAGGGCTTTATCCTCTCAATTAGGATTAGGATATAATCCATGTCAAATAAGTTCATTATTTATCTATAAAACCATAATTATTTTATGTTTTTTTGTAAATATAAGTAGGTTATGATTAGTATTAGGTCAAAAAATAAAAAAATGTTGATGTAATGTTGATATATTATGCTTGCGAGAAAAAAAAATACTAAATTGAGTGATTACAAATGTATTAAATGAAATCAACATGATGAATTGATTTGTACATTCTTTCTAAACCTAAAACATGAATTATATTTGTACATCTAACCACCTAATTATGTTAATTTTTTTTGAAATACCACAAAGCCCTTGATTTGGAGTGCTTAAATAATAATCATTGATTTATCTTAAATGGCCAAGACCTTGTTACATAGAGCTTGGTTTTGTTAATATTCTTCCAAGAGATCACATTTTAAAAGAGGTCATGTGCACCTAGCATTTCACCTAGGTTGTTAAGTGTGTTAAAACACCTATCAACATAGTGACTACTCTCCTTGGGTGTTTTACAAGAATAAGCACAAGAACTAGCACAAGAATGAATACCAGCAAATGAAGACTGATATCTCTCCTATTGGTATTCATGTATATTTTACAATTCAATGGTTATATCACTATAGTCTTCCTTTAGAAAAATTCCTCATATAGCCAATTGTAAGCCTACTAAAGTAGGGGGAAAATATAATAAAAAAATTGCATACCCTTATTACACTTTTGTGTCCATTTTAACCTTTAGTGCATGTATGTGCTTTTTATGATGTTTCAACACCTTTTGTATAGCCTTTTTTATTTTCCATCCATGTTTATCTATTTTTAATTTTATTGGACTAGCCTTTTTAACCTCTCTAATTATTTGTTTTCACTTGACTTTTGTTGTTGTCATATGTTCTAAATCTTCATTCAATTTTTGTATAGTTGTGAACCCATTTACTCCTTGTTAAGCCTTAAGTTGTCATCCTTGGCCTTCTCCTATGTGAATACTACCTTCCCCTTCATATAACATGTATAAAAAATCAAATAATGATTGTGTATTCCTACCTCTAGATTGCCACCTTTGACCCTTAGGTCCCTTGTGAAATTGATAATAATTTTCATGTGTAAGTGCCACCCACATTTTTCCATCCAATAGGTTAGCCATGAATTTTTACCTTCCAAAAAAAAAAATTATATGGAAGATAATTAATTATTAGGTCTTCCTACCTACCATGTTACCATCCTTGAAATCCCAAAGGAAGTATATAAAAAGAAACCATCTTTGCCTCATTTTAACATAGGAAAAGTAAATTTATGCATTAGTCATCAAAGTTTTTCTATTTTTTCTCATGCACATGAACACTATAATAGTATTTCAAAAATTATTAGGCGAAGGTTGTTTCAATCAACATTTTTCTAATAATTTTTATCTTTCTCATAGAAATTGTTATAGCTAATTGTCTACAACTAGGTAGACATTTTCCTTGATTTCAAGCTAGGTGAGCAATTTTGGTGTTAGTTAATGAAATTGAAGCATTTTTTGAAATAAATGTAGATCCTTTCCTACCTCACCCACAACTCTTCCAAGCCTTCACCCTTCATTTTACTCATCATTTTGCAACATTATCCCATCTTTTCTTTTCCTCATTACATTTTTGTATACCATTCCCATAATGTTGAGCCAAATTCAAATGTTTTATTTTAAAATATTTATCACCAACATTAATTATTTAGAATACCAATCATCTAAACCCTCCTCTTTTATTCCTCTTTTTCCACCCTAATGCTATTTTTTATTTAGAAATATTTCCCATCAACCCTTTGTGACTGCAAGCTTCCTTTCACCACTCTTTGAAGATATTAGCTCCCTAACCCTACCATACCTCTACTAAAGGTACTTAAAACTAAGGATTTTCACTTCACATATTAGTCACTTTTAAAACTCCAAAGTTCAGTTTGAGTTGAAACTAAAAGTATAAAACCTTTCTCCTACCCCACTTGCTTTGTAGTGTTTTTTCATAAACTCTAGGCTTCAACATGTAGATTTAATAGCCATGGAGTTATTCAAAATTAGTTTCATTTCATATACATTAGTATTTCAACTTTATATTTCATTGATTTATCAAGTGGATCTATGTTTGAAAACTTATAATGGGGTTGACTGAGGTAAAATCCCCCTATAATCCTTATTTTTGCAAGTTACACATAGCAAGTGCGTAGTTGTAGGTTAGTTTCTAAAGAATTTATAAAAATATTGAAAATGTTATAGAAGAAACTTATGGATTAAATTTATTGTTTTAGATGCTCAAAATTTTGTAAGTCCCTATTTGATAGATACAAGGTTTCCCAAGAAAACACAATTATCACATTAACCTCTAGAAGTGTACTAGGCCACCTAGCAAGCTGCCAATTGTCTATTTCAAGAATCAAATCATTAAATTTTTAGTCCCAATTAGTACTATAGTTCTATTATATCCTCCTAAAACCATCCATGTTCAAACATAAATATTTTATCTCATGGTTTTCCTCTAATTTTGTATTTTAAACTCACTTTTCATTAAAATGAAGACTTTAAGTTTACAAAATGTTTTCATGGTTAATTTATGGATTTAAAGTTCAAAAATCTTAGCTTTCTCCTCATGGTGTCCACAATAATTCATCCTAATTCTAGGAAATTTTCATTCAATATCATAGAGGAAACCATTCTTAAATTCCATTATGCTTTCTTTATTTCCATTACATATATTGATACCTTATAGTTTGTTAAATAGGCATCATCTATTGGTCATTGACAAGTGGGAATCATTGAGGACCTAAGAAAAAATATTACCATCCTCCCCACAAAATATCACATTTATGGTTGCTCACTAGACATGGACACCACCTAGACATTACCTTCTTAATGGTTGTTAGGACTAGACAGTATAGTCCTACAGACCTTTCAGATTAGTGGTAGTCATGTCCTTTGATTAGATCACTCCCAAATTTCATAGACTAACATAGAATCAAATTTCCAATCATTTTCATAAAGACCACTTTTAAATCCAAGTATATCTAAGTCTATTTTTTAGTTTTAGATATTTTTGCTAGTAATTTCAAATTTCCTAGTCCTATTGGCATCCAATTAGCATAGCTTCATGTAACTTATTATCAACTTATCAATTCTATCTCATTATTGGTTGTTAATTAATACTCGGTTGGTTGGAGATTGCATTAGGTTACTTAAATTTGTATCTAGTTTACCTTGACAAAACCTTAATTTGCATCATAATTACTACATTATACACACAAGCACACTTAAAAAATAGCATTCTAAAATTATTTTTTACATTCTTTCAACTATGAAATGAGTGGCATGCTGGTGGTACATCAAATATTTCTTGGTGTTACATCCTTTTTGCATTGTTTTTAATGAACAAAAAAACACCCAACTCCTCTAAATGCTACTCAAAACCCAACAAGGGTAGGAAAATACTCATAAGCTAGCATGAGAATGGTGGTATATCACCTATTGTTAGTGGTCACTTTTTAAGGGGTTAAATCAAAATAAAACATAAATTATTGAAAGTTTTAAGGTAGCTTCTTGTGAATATTTATTATAAAGGATTTAATTTGTATTGCCTGTGCAATTTACACAAATTAAGTCATGGTGTCTCTAACAAAGATGTCATTGTACTTCCACCTATAGTTTTTAGAATTATCTCTTGCCACTAAATTAGTCACTATGCATATGCCATAGTAGACCTAATGATTTTCATGTGGGATATTTTTTATAGTTGAATTCTCTTCCAGGGCTTAAAATTATTAATTTTATAGCATTGACAACATCTTGTCCCTAGTTTTAGGCACATATTTTAAAAAATCTCATTTTTTAGGTTTTCAAACATTAACATTTTGCCACTCATTAAGGGAAGGAAATAGGGCGGCGGATGCAATGGCCAACCTTGGTGCAAGTGAAGAAACTTTAATAAATTGGGACTTCAATGATTTTCCTAATCAAATTAAGGAAGTCCTAGTGAAAGATAGACTTGGGGAGAAATATTCAAATATAGGTCTATGAGGAGGGATTGCTTAATTATTAAAATGAGTGGTAGGATGAGAAGGATAATGAGGATGCAAACCCCACAAATGAAAGCTAGCATGCTGGGTGAAAGGTGTCGTAGGCATGTTTTCAAAAGATTTTTAAATCTCGATAAAAGGATTTTCAATCATGGGAATGGACAACCAGATGGAAAGGATGAGTACCATGAAAGGAAAAATTTAAATCGGGACATAAATAGCATGTGGTGTAATCGGTGGATTGATCTCCGATGTGACAGATGGAGATGCATCAACTATAATAAGATAAGGTGGAATAAAACAAATGTTATCATTGCTAGAAAGGGAGGAAGAGTTTCCACAAGCAATAATGATTATCAATGAAAAGGTGGCAATCATGGAGTGAATTCATTTATGAATTATAGAAAAAACCCTAAGCTGTTTATTTCTTAAATGAATAGTCATAGATTTTCAATTAGATCTGAGAGTGTGGAGTTACCGGTTGTGAGTGTTGAGGACAAAGAAGGTAATAGAAGTCATTTCCTTCTCGTCCCAAAAATTTTCCATAGCTTTGCTAATAATATGGGAGGCCCTAGAAAGAGTACCAAGCTGCACAAATTTGACTTGCTTCACAACAATGGGGAGCTTTGAAGTCTTTTCAAATAGGCGGGTTTCACTCAGTATTTTGTTGCTATGGAGGGCTATAATGAGAGACTTAGCTACAAGTTTGCTAATGCGTGGAGAGATGGAGAAGTTACTTTGGGAGGGCTTTAGTTTAAGGTGGATGCTAAGCTGATTGTAGAAGTGATAGGTTTGGAATATGAAGGCACGAAGGTTGCACAAAGGTCAGCAATGGTAAGTATCAAGATTATTTTGAAAAGTTTTTTGAAGGGAAAGAAAAACCAAAAAGGTTTCAAAATAGGTATTCTAGGGTTAAGTTCCACCTCCATATCACAATGTCTACTTTATAGTAATGAAATATTTTACTCTAGAAGGATGATACCAGTCAATCCATTGTTATCACTTCCCCATTCTCAACCACATTAGGCATAAGGAAAAAATTAACTTGTCTTTCTTCTTGTTTTCCTTTCTAAGCCAGATTCTTACTCATGGAGCCAATCCGCCTCTGCATCAGGGCCTCATAAGAGCCATTTGTAAATTTGTGATTTCTAGAACCCCACAAAAAAATATGGTTCTGAAAATGATTGAAAACCCCAAACCTCAAAGCTTGGTGAAAATTGAGCTTCTTAAAGACCATCCCTCCCTGATGCCTAAAAAAACTAGCAAGAAATACCAAAGCCTTGAGAATTCTAGTAAGAAATCCAAAACCCCTGATAGTACCATGTGGATGGATTTAATTGCAGTCACACCTGAAAAAATAAAAGATATTTTGATGGAGATGAGAACTAAAAAAAGGAGGAGATTGATTTTGAGTGAATTGGGAGAATAGTTGGACACTATAACTATTCATGACGATAATGAGATGGAAGGTTTAAACCATGGCATTAGGAGGTCAAAAATATTGGCTATGGCAGCATCAAAAGGATGGGAGAATAAGAAAAATGCACAAAGCTCAGAGGAAAAAAGAACCCAAAGCCCTCTGGAGAGTGTTGAAAAAAAAGAAAGGGAGAATGATTCCTCAACTAAAGAAATTTCAGATAGTCTCGATGGTGATTTGGATGAAGAAGAGGAATCAGGGGTTGACAGCAAGGAAGGTAATGGTGATGAGGAAAGGGAGGAGTCACAGCATGAGATTGCTTGGGAGGAGGAGGAAGCAAATGTAATGGAAAATCAAGAAGGGTTCGAGAATACCAATAAAGAGGAAATTAAAGCTGAGGAGGATGAGAATGGGAGATTCAAAAGACTGGAGGAGAGGATGCAAATTCTAGAGTAGAACATACTTGAGAAGGTAGGGGATAGCAAACTCCAAGCCCTGGAAAATTTGATTAATGGAATAATAGAGGAAAGATTGAAGGCTCTAGAGAAAGGTATGCAAGGAAAAGGAAATGTTCACATAATTCAAACTCTTGAAGAAGCAGTTAAGAAAGTGTGCATAGTGGTTGATGCTATGATGAAGAAAGTTGTTATGGCTACTGTCTCTAAGATGGGAAAAGTCAAAAAGCAGTAAAAGAAGAAAGCAGCGGGTGATGGTGAGGACTTAGCTGGTAAGATGGAGCTGAAAGCAAAAATACACGACACTGTTGAAGATCCGGTCAAAGCTTGGAAGCTAATCAAGGATGCATAGCTTGGATTCTTTTTTGTGTTGGTTTCTTTTGTTTTTTTATGTTTATTTCTACTATGTTTAATAGGACTATTGCTACTAGTTATGGTCATGGGTGTCTGAACTTAAATTTCTATAATGTTGTGTATATTTTAAGTAAGAACATTATGATAGATGTTTATAAGTACTGTAGATGGATAGGGAAAGATGTTACTGATTATAGTTTTTGGTTTTTTAATTCTTATGATAGAACTAATATGTTTCATTGAAAAGGGATTGGTTAATCATTTTGTTGGGGGGAGTGGGAAGTTAGGTGGGCTTCCTAATTTTGTTGTTTCTCACCACTTGTTGTTCTTTTCATGATGTACTTTATGTTCGGGTCAGGGCCCTTTTCCCTGCTTAATCAAATAAAAACATTAACATTTTAAGTATACCCACCTTATATTAGCAATTGGCTATGATATTGATGTCCACTTGAAATGTCAAGATACTTAATATAAAAAAAATATTAGTAAAAATTCTAAATTTCCCCATAACTAATGGGAGTTTTTATAACTACATTTTATCTTTAAATGTATATCTATCATTGGGATAAGGTATAGCCACATGGCTAAAACATCAATAATTACTTTTATAAAATATTTTTTTACATTTAAAAGTCCCCTTACCATAGGTACTAATACAATTCCTTTATATTGTTCTAATTTATTTTCTAGATGATTAAATCTAAAGCATGGATAATCATATCAATTTCTTTTTTTCTTAATACTTATTTTTTATTAGAAAACATAACCATCAAAATTATTTTAAAGTCCATATCTTTATAGTTTAATCATAATAATATATGAATAATTTTTTGAACTATTTTCTTAGCAAATTTCCTTGCAAATTGATTAAAGTACATGCAAAACACCCTTCTAATTTAAATTCAATTCACTATACAATACTTATCTATGTAATAAAAAAAGTTAATTGTCTTCTAAATATCTTATAATTTCACCTTATCAATAATTTTTCTCTTCCAAACCATCTCCCAAATTTTCAATGTACTTCCAAAAGAATCAAGAAAATAGCTATTAGCCTTATTGGTTTATTAAAAGACAAAAGTTTGACTTTTAAAAAGAGACAAAGTTTTTGATAGAAAACTAACATCTATTCAAGGTTCTTCTCTTTTGGAAGCTTTAATAGAGCTCCATCGATTCACTTTACTTGAAATTGTTTTGGCCTACAAATGAGAAAAAGAGGTAAGATCAAAGGGTTTCTATTTTCTACAAATTAACTTAAACTTTTAGAAACCCAATAAAATTCTTATAGCCTAGTTAATATTAGAATAAAAGAACAAAAAATTGGTAGTCATGTGGCTTTTCTCCATATCCCAGTTTGCTCGACATACAATAAACATCAATGCAAAGGTTTGGACTTCAGTTCCAAATATCATCCCCAACCAAATGCCCTATAAATAAATATAATTAAAAATTAAAAATTAAAAATAAGTGGGCTTAATAATTTATATGTGTGTAAGCATTTTACATTGAAATTTCTACTTACCTTAACTTCTAAATGAAATTTATAGCCAAGAAGAGCTCCAAATGGAACACCAATTATATAATAGCATATAATGTTTATGTAGGCTACAGAAACTTGCCATCCTAATCCCACAATGACACTTAAATAAGATTTAAAAGAAGAGGAATAAATTACAACAAAAATATACCTTGAAAATCATTTAATTAAAAGATTGTTGAAAAAAATGGAAATTTGAATTTGAAGTACTTTAAATGATTGTTCTTTTTTAGGAGACAATTACAAATGATTATATTGATAGCTTATTTCATTGGTCATAACTTAGGAATATAATACTTCTAATATAAGTGAACTCTTATTAGATATGTTATAACCTATTACTTAAGGACATGAATGTCAATATTAATGTAATTCAATTATCTTAAAATTAAAATAAAAAATAAACGAATAATTTTTTTTATAAAAATGTTAAGTATTTACCTATAAGGACTGGTTGAATGCTATTTAACAAAATTGTAAATGCTAGTAATATGGCCAAGTTATATACAACATTTTGTACATCAACACTACTTGTAAAAATCTTAACAAACTTGCTACACAAGGCCAAAAGTAGAGTTAGGAATGCAAGTCCTATAATTTTCAAGGTAATGACTGAAGCAATGACTAAAAATTTGGCTCCCTTAGGCCTCCCTCCTCCAAGCGCATTTGCAACCCTCACACTACAATTGTAATTTTATGTCAAAATTTAAACAATAATAGTTAGTATAAAATTTTGATTTAAGTTGGAATTATACCTGGTTGAAGCAAGGAAAGCAGGAGGTATAGACATCTCCCATGAATTGATGTTTAAACTACACCAAAAAATTACATAAGTAAAATCTCACAAGATCACAAAGGCATAGATAATTTATGAACATAATCACCCACAAGGGGATGCACTTTTGTATTTATTTAAATTTCAGAACTTCAATTTTATTATTAAAATTTACACTAGAAGAATCACAAGATAAGTGCATTCATAAAGCATAATAATAGTTATAGGCATAAGTTTTACATAGTCCATGAAGATAATATTGAATGCTTGTGGATTCAACTCTATATAATTTTTTTAACATCTACATTTCAAATCAAACTTGGTGATCCATCATGAAGATGAGGAAAGAAGTGATGGATCACTAAGTGCAAACCAAAACATGAGTGCAAAAAGGAAAATTACATAATAGAACCCAAAAGCATTCATATCTCATAATAATAATTAAGTTATAACTTGCTCCCTCAACACACACACCCCGTTCGGAACGGGGACCCTCTTTTCTTTCACCTTGTCGAGTCATTTCATCACTTCCTCATTTTGTGTGCCCCCATTTTGGTGTCCTAGATGGTCAGCGTACCTCCAAAGTTTCATCTTGAGTTGACTGACCATGTTTCATCCCCTCCATCTTGGTTAGGTCTTGGATCCTTGCGGACTCTCCTTGGTAGTTTTCTTTTTCCAATGGCCATGGGGCCTGTCGGGCATACCCCGCCGGGTTTCCCTTATTGGGATTCCTCTGGGTGTTTTCGGTCTCAAATGGTGGAAGGCTTCCGCTTTCTCGAACCTTGGGGCCTGGCTCCTCGTTTTCCGCCCATTTAAACTTGCAATGTTTTGGACTGCCTTCATCCGCACCAGGTCCAGTCCACCAGACTTCTGCCCCTGAAACTCCATGTGATCTTCATCGTTTTCAACAACAAACTTGCAGCATCTTTCCGCCCTTCAGACCCCGGGTTCCCTTTCGCCGATTATTTGTGAATGAAGTTTCAAGCATCTGTCTGACCACGTCTTTCTGGCCCCTGGCCCCTGGACTTCCTACCGCCATCTAGGATTTGAATCCACCAACCTACCTGTTGTCCATACGAGCATTAAATGAATGATTGGGTATATATAACTGGCTTGGCCTGTCATTTTCATTTGTCAAGTTTTCCAAAGGAGTTCATTGCATCCGTCGCCCACCACCCTTGCATCCATGATCATCATTTGGCCATCCTTAGTGGATTTCTCATCTTCCCTCATCGGACTTCTAAGGTAGGTTTTTCGTTTGTTCCTTCGAGAGGATTCTTTTATGATTTTATGCCTAAAATTATGAATAAACATGGGCTAAAATGCATTAACTTGATAAAACATGACAAAACCTACAAAACCCATGTCTTCAAATCCTGAAAAAACCTCCAAATCCTCTCTTAAGATCAAACCAGAGTTGGACCTCACCACTTCTGTTCTTCACGCAGGGCATTCGCGCCCTCTGGACCCGTGCCCTTCCACCACTATTAAGAGCTAGAAAACAAAACAAACTTTTTCAAACGACGGGATTCCCTCTTAGGCCTGCCACCCCGGACATTTGTCGTCTGATCGCCATCAAACTTACCAAACTTCAAACTTAAAGACTGGCCTCCATTTCTGCCTTTTTCCATGCTAGGTCTAGTCCACCAGACTTCCGTCCTCGGGATGCTCTATGGCTTCCACTATTTCTAAACGCCGAGGAGAACCTGTCCACCTGAGATCCGAGGCCCGCCTCGTCTTTCGCCATCAAGTGTTAAACTCAAACCAACTGACCAAACATTTCGCCGGGTCCTAGTCCATGGACTTTCATCTATGGACTTCTGTAGCCGCTTCACCCCTTAAAAACAACCACCTATCAGCGACCCGCCACCCACCAGGATTCTGTCCCATTTCGGCTAGTTCAAAAGGGAGAAATAAGCCTGCCTTTTCGACCTTCAGGGTCTACTCTCCTAATCACCGAGAGAAGCTTCACAAAGAAAACCCAGCTACCAAGTTTGATGCCAGGTCCGGTCTACTGGGCCGCTCCTACTGAGTTTGCATGCCACGACTACCATTCTAAATGGTGAAACCCTAATGGCTTCCTGCCCCTTCAGGCCTAAACACCTCGAAGTAGAAAGTGAACATCGGTCATCCTTTGAGCTCCCGGGTCCCGAACCCCAGAATTCTGACCTTGAAACTCTATTTCTTCCTTGCTGTTTCAAACAGCAAAGCCCTAACGGCTTTTCGGTCTCATATCTTCGGGTGCCTCAAAAGTGATTTACATGACCTCTGATTTGAAAACTGATCTTGACCCACATGCTCAAATTCAGCCCTCTTCGACACGAGCCTTTCAAACCATCAAAATATGAAGATGGGAGAAATCACCTGCATTGCCCTACCCTGTTTTCCCTTCAAAACAACATTCCTTCCAAGGAAATCCTACCCTCTAGGCCCAGGTTGTCCAAAATCCCTCCAGTAGATTACTAATGACATTTGGAAGTAAAAGTTTGATTTTATGAATGATAGATTGTCTAATTGGATTTATTCCATGGGATTTTGACTAATGGTAATGCTTTCGTAATTGGTACAGTACTCATTACGTCTCTATTTGCAGGATATATGGAATCAGGTGAAGGACCCTCAGGGGCGACTACTAAAAAAGACAAAGGAAAGAAAGCAGGAAAAACTCCTCGTGGAAAAGAGGACAAAGACCAAATGAAGTACCAGTTCTAGGGTGAACCTCTACATTCAAAAATTGTCACCAACTGGAAGGAGATCACAGACACCAATATCGGCCACGTTGATATTGATAAGTTCAAACAAAGGGTTAGAATCCACCCCAAGACCGATAATGCCAGATTAATCAGACAAAGTGGAATTGTGAAAGCTGCAGGCTTCCCCCTGTCCCTCATAGCCTCTGAATTGATCATGGCTTACCGGCAGGCCTACCAGCCACAGACACGAAGCATTGTTGATAGGGACGAGAACATCCTTGCTAACATGTGAGTTGAGGAAATTACTAAAACTTTTCACATTCCCTCCTTTAGGGAGATGGAGACTCCCATCATGGAGGAAGATAAAGCAACATGGGATGAGGACCTGATGGGCTACAAGAAACTAATAAACCAATACTGGCTTAAATAAAAAAGGGGCAGTGCTACAAAGGTGCCTCAAAAACTCTTCCGCAATGACTTCTATGAGGACTATCATGACTTGGTCACCATGTTGAGCAGGGTGATGGGTCTCCCCACTGCAGACTACTTTTAGGAATGGATGGTGTATTTCATAGAGAAGATCCTCTGAGGGGATGAGGACATCACAACAAAAGCTTCATTCTACTTGGGAGGCATAATAAGTGACTACTTCCATGAGAAATTCATGAATGTCAAGAAAACCTCCAAGTTCTATATGATGTCCTATCTTGTGTACTCACTGGCTAAGCGGAGGAAATATAGTGGATTGTTTGTGGCACCCAATGAGGAGCCGGGGTGGAGATTGAAGGTCTATGACAGATATCCCCAGCTCTAGTTTAGGAACTTCAAGAAGGAGTATTACAGGGTGAACGACGCCTTAATTGGCCACATCATCAGGTTGGTTGGAGGAAATTTTGAGAGGAGGGTCTCTCACAGTGCCCGGCCGTTCTTAAAGCAATACGCCTTCTTATTCATACAATACCCCAAATTCACATATATTCGTGCCCAAGATTTCATAGAAAGGTTGAATAAGCTGCCCTGGTACCCTAATGACCAGATCATATTGTTAGAGCTCTCCCGGTAGTTACAGCATGTGCATTAAGTCCTTGGTAGTAGAAATTTGGCAGGGATCACTTATCCCTTAGCCTTTGGCCAAGGAACGTACAAATTAAAAAACTTCCTAGTGCACTAGGAATTCTGAGAAGGAATTGGTGGAGTACCATTTCTGCCTACACACTGCTCGCCCATAGGTGGACCCACATGGGCATGTGAGAAAGGCACTAGAACTAGGGTACTCCCATTTACATCATGTTGAAGATTTTTGGGCAGATTGCCAGGATGACAAGGAAGTACACGCAAGGCACTGCATGCGGATGACTGCATACTTCGTGAGGAGGGTGCAACTATTTCCCATACTAGATCAAGTCGAAGAAGATGAGAGCACCATAATGGACCCTAGGTACACCGCAGTCGATAATTTTCCACTCCCTACAATAGATTGGGATGAGCAGGAGGTTGATGACCTCGATATTGTAACCAAACTGATTGTGGCTCATACCAAAGAATGGGTTAAGGGACAAGTAGCCTAATTAAAGCAATAAGCAGTTATCCTGACATATGAGGGGCTCAAGAGTGAGCCTAGTGCCACAAAGGATGTCGCCGCTACAACTTCAACAAGGGGGACATCCAAATCTCCTCCACTCACAAGATCAAGGAAGAGGAAAGGGATTGAAGCGGAACAGTCTCCAGATCACAAGGTTTATTCAAGAAAATATTCAAGAGGCTCACCCTCTAAGAGGCCCAAACGGACGGGAAGTGCCGTGGAGCATCCATCAATTCAAGAAGGTCCCCTTTAGAAGGGTGAGGAAGGGAAAAAAAATCAGCCAAAACCTCCTCCAGCTCTCCTTGTCTCTTCCACCCTTCCATCTGTTTCCCAGGCCATGGTCGCCACATCCCCACCTGCGGTGGATAGCTTAGTCCATCTCGCCTCCTCTCCCCCGACCGGGCCCATAATAGTGGTTGACTCTTCTTCTACTGCAACTACTCCGCTTTCCTTCGCCACCATGTCACCTACTACATTGCTCCCATTGGCAACAGTGACAACACCAATGCCCACACTCACATTGACAGAGGATTTCTCGTGGCACATGTAGAATTTCCCCTCTGAGATTTCCCAGAGCTTTTTGGATCCCACCATCCAAGTTGCCTTAGCACAGGTCCTTGCCAACGCTACACCTTCACAACCTCCAATAGGACCGCTAGCAATGGAGGCCACAATGTTAATTTCTGAAGAATGGGAGAGGCGGGAGAAAGAAGCTTCGAAGGAAGTGGAGGAGCAATCTGATGAGTACCACAAACACCTAGAGTATGAACACTGGCAGATCGATAGGATGGTTCACGAAGAAGAAGAAATAGGGTATTCTGAAAGTAGAGACGAGGAGGAGGGTATAGGTGGTAGAACCATTATACAAACCTTTGATGATGATTTTGAGGAGGAAATGGCCAAACAATTGAAGCACGGTGAAGAAGAGGCAGAAAGGTCACCTGAGGAGAAGGGAAAGAAGGTGGCAGTGCGATAGAAGATATGGAACTCCCTATAGGGGAACAACAAGAGGATGTGCCACCTCCTTATGGAGAAGAATGAAATGTAGAGGAAGACAAGCCCAAGGAGCTTGTGCACAAGGGCGAACAAACTGAAGAAAGGAAAGAGAAATAAATTGAGATAGAAGAAAGTCCCTAGGGGTGATTGCCTACTAAGCCTCCCATCAAATGCCTCATGTTTGTCCAAGACTTCGATGAGGAAGGAGACAACACTAAAATGGAAGAAAGGGCTCCCACATGTGAACAAACAGAGATCCAAACAAGGGAAGGCAAGGGTGATCATGAATCGCCTAAAGAAAAATCTGTTATGCCTGAATGGCTAGAGAGACAGCTTGAAAAGAAGACTCCTGCCCCAAAGGATCTAAGAGCAAGACTAGAGGCTATCCTAGCCCAAGCGCAAATCACAACTAAGAAGGAGAAGAAGCCCAAAATCAGATCCAAGGTAATGATGAATGCTTCTGGATCCTGAACTGTGCAAGTAGCAACACCGATGGTAGGCCAAGAAGGAGTAAGCTATAATATCTCTGCCATTGACTTGGCAACTGCTACTAGAGAGAAAAAGGTAGAGCACCTTGAAGAGTCTGTGGCTACGGTGGTACATCTAATACAATAGGATAAAGTCTCAAAAGACAAGCTTAAAGAACAGGTAGGGGACTTGATAGCCTATATCCAACAATGGTCTTCAGCTAAGGAAATGCCTACCACATCCGTGGCTCCATGCCAACTTTTGTCCAAGGAACAAATTGACAAGCTAGAAAAAAGAAAGAATTTGGACAAAACTATAGAAAGCTAGTTCTGACAGGTTCTATATGTCAGAAATATGGGTATCAGTCAGGCTATTCGAACAAGCAACAAGTTTCTGGATTTACAGCAGTCTCTAGAAGGCACAAAGAAACTTTGTGTCGACTTCCCTATGATGTATAACTCCACCTATCCAAAGATCGAGGCTATCCTCCGGTTGCCAAAAGCCACATGGGAAAACCAACTCGCACTCAAAAGGGATGATCATTGGCTAGTGGATGTATGGAAGCGGGACTTTGATAACAAGAAAGAAAGGTTGGAGTAGGTAATTGATAAAGTGGATCCAGATATTGAATGTGTCAAGTAAATTAGGGCAGATTGTGCCCGATATTTGAGCCTAATGATGGGATATGACATGCCCACAGTACAAATTGATCCAGAGAAAATAAATCCCCATTTCTAGAAAAAAGATGGAGGACGGGATGTTAGATGAGATAACCAGGGATTTCATGAGTTTTTATGCCTGCACCTTCACCTAGTCAGAGCTATTCAGAGACCACACTGCCAAATATGATGAAGATTGGAAAAGGCTTGAGGACAACTCCAAGGAATGGATTTATCAAGTGTTGTGGTCCAAGATCATGGAGGTCGACAAACTCCAACCGGTAATCTTGAAAATCATGGAGTATGCAGCTTTGAAGAAGCAGGAAGGTAGCCCTATTGTCAGTGAATAACTTCTAAAGGAATAGCTATAGCAGAAAGAGCAATCAACAAAAGACAAAATGCTACAGTGCTATCACTAGAGGAAAAAATAGGGATATGGACAAAATTGTATTTTAAATTGTAGTATATTGGGGGGTAGGTAGAACCCTAGTTTGTAGTGAATCTTGGCCACACAATGAAATTAAATCTTGGCCATTCATTCTACTTTTTGGGCACTATAAATAGGGGGTCTCCTCTCATTTTCAAGAGAGTTGAGTTGTTGTAAAGACATGCTGCAGAAATTTCTAATGAAAATACATTGACTTGGTGCATTTTCTGAGTTCTTCACATGTTTCATGATTCAATCTCCATTGTTAGATGTTTTATTTAGATTTACATTGTTTTTCTAGTTAGCTTTAAACTTCTTGAATAGATTTTGTTGGATGTTGTTATGTGATTGTAGAAATTTCTACTGTGTTGATGCCTTCCAGTCCATACTTCTTATTGTTTGCTACTGGTAAATGGCCTTGTAAAGTTAGTCTGGGCTGAAACTTGAAGCTGCTTTTAAACTTTTATCTTTATTCATGCATGTATGTGGTGGATGAGTGATAAAATATCTACAGACCTTTGAAGATAGCATAGATTTCATGATACTATAGGTTCCTTGGTTAAATGGAATCCTATTTGAAGGGAGTTTTCCATAGCAGAGCCTCCATGATCACTGTTCACAGTTAGTTGTAGATCCAGGAACCTTCCCTGTTCCCTGCTCTTTTTCCTTCTTTTTTTTTTTTTTTTTAGAACAACTTGTCCTAAGGTTCATTACACATTGTAAATCCAAAACTTAAGGAAAACATTGAAGTTTTAGATTGTTGTCCGAACCTACATCATAGTGCACCTTAACTCCCATCTCAAAAACTTTAGATTTTAAGATTCACTTCGCATCCAGCTATGTAAGTCTGCCCTGTGATTACTAGCAAAATCACATCAAACATCAATTGAGGAATTCCATGCAAGTCATGACCTGACACCCGAGAGACCTTGGGGCAATTTTCAACAACTTGTTGTTGGAGATTTCCTTTCAAGAGAGGTAGTGCACATACACACTGCTTGTGTTGAGAAAGTGTGCAAAACACCCATCAACATAACTTAACCTAAATAACTATATAATTTTAAATTACAAATAATTTGCATGAATTAGATGGTGTAAGATATGGATTTAACAACTCAAAAATTATGTAAGAAAAAAAATGTTGGATATCTAGTTTCAATTGAGGACAAATAATATTAATTTTATGAGCATCTTCAATTTGTAATCATATTATTGCAAGTGTATGGTTATTAAACTAACATATTAATTGATATATCAATTGAACAATAAAATAAAATGGTAAATGTTGTATACATGGTTATAAATAAATAAATATAGAAAAACACGTTTTTACTATGAAAGTTTAAAATCGTATATATATATATATATATATATATAACAATTAAATAAAATGCATGCATTAAATAATAGATGCTACAAATCTATTTGAATTCAAATAGATCAAAATAAAGATAGAAAAGAGGGTGTGGTGCATTTAACACCCTTTTAATGTTAGATAGTAGTGTTTAATTCAATATTTAAGAAGTGAAGTAAAAGATGGGATTTTTCTTGATGATCACATTGATCAATCATTAATATATATATATTTTTAAATCAATTTTTAATTATTTTTGTATTTAAATAAGAAAATAGATGGATTTCCAAACATTTAATATATTAAAAAATAGAATTCATTCAATACACTTCAAAAAAATTGTCTTCAACATTAAATTATTTGAAATTTCTAGTTCCACCATAATTTATTACTTATCTATCCATAGAATTAAGATTAATTGTAACACCCCTCCATTTTTCTCTTTGATCAAATGGTGTTCTTCTATGATATGTTTTATTTCTGTTGCATCGTGACTATCGAACTTGGTTATTTTAACCGCTATCTGTTAAGCGATGTAAACATTATGTTTTGATGTGATGGTACTTTATTCAGATGTTATTATTATTTCATGTTATGGATTAAATTAGCATGTATGTGAATTACCGATGCTTTATGCTTTGATTGTATCATTGATGATTAGATGTGTCAATTAGCGATATTATTTTGGTGAAGGGGACGGGATCACATCACTCGCATGCAAGCGCCTTGTGATTCCGCGATTTCCTCTTCACGGTGTGTTTTAATATATTATATGCATGTTTCAACACTCATTTTTTGTGCAGGATGCAGGTACAAGACATCGACTCCACCTAGTTTCATAGGTCCGAGCATGTCCATTGACCAACAATATCGATTGGGAGATAGTAACTAGGTTTTCTGTGTCAAACCATCACCCTAGCCATAGTGTGTCGTCGGGTTTAGTCGGGTGCAGTTATTTTATGTTAGTTTCCTCCTTGGCTTTGTATTTAAAATTGCAAGTTAAAAGTGATTAAATGGCCTTTGAAATTTATAAATGATGATTGTTTTGTCTTATTGAAATGTTGGGAAATTAGTGATTAATTAATTAATTTAATTTAATTAATAAAATAATCTAATTTTGAATTAGATTTATTTTATTGACTAATTAAATTAATAGGGATAAATTAAATCGATTTATTTGTGTTAGCATTATGAGATATTGAGATTAAATCAAAAATAGAATTATGCCTTCATTTCAGTCTTTGTAATAAAGTTGAAAAAAATGATTTTAATGTAAATTGGTAAATTCAATTTTGTGGAGGAAAGAAAACTTAATTAGCATTTGGGTTGCAAAATAGATCTTTGTTTCAAATTAATATTATGCAAATTCAATGGGAAATAGAAATTGTTTTATTAATTTGCAAAAATAAAATATCTTTTTTAGCAATAAGTTTTGGTGGGTGAGTCCATTTTAGGGGTTTGACAATTTGGGGGAGAAAAATTGCATAAGGTAATTCATTCTATTTTTTTGAATTGGAATTTTGAAAATGGAGGATTGAAATTGGAGAGCAAAAATTGGATTGGTCTGAAAAAAAATTGGTGGAAGGAAGATTAAACTGGTGGAGAAGTTGAATTCAAAAGCAAGGGCAAGATCTCCATTATCAAATCTTCAAGCATTTGGAGAAAAAAATCAAGTTCTTGTTTTGTTTTGTTGTAATTTCATAAATAGAGAGCTAAAAATTTAATTTTGTTCTTGGAAAGATTCAACTTTTAATATCTGAATAGAAAACCCATCTTGTTTATGAATTCAAAACTTGAAACAAAACACAAAAATAATCTTGTCAATGAAATATGGAAAACAAACAAACCTCTATTTTTATCATTCATTTTCTATGGATTGAGTGTCTTCAATATGACTGTAAATTTGAGAAAGTTATATATATATATATATTAAGGATTTATATATATTTTATGTGTTCATTTTGAAATATTAGTGGACTGGTTTTAAACCCTGGTTTTCGCATCCCAGAAAATGCGTTTGTAATTTCAGCAAAAAAAAAATTATATTAACAAATTTTGTTTTAGGGCTTTGGGTGGGGGTTCAGCCCCCCATGGGTGCCCCCAGTGCTGGGGAGTGCTGCCTGTGAAGGCAGCGCCAGCACTGCCCTCACAGGCCGCAGCCCCTAGTACGGGAGGCCGCGTCTACGGTGGATAGAGCCACGTCCCCTATGTATATAGGGCTCGACCATGGGTTAGGTGTGACTTTGTTTTAATTTTTTTATATTATCATATATATATTATATATAATATATATATTATATTATATATAATATATTTTATATATTATATTATATTTGTTATTTTGTGTTATTTTATTTTTATTATTATTTTTATTTAAAATATGTATTATATATTTAATATTAAATATTATATATATGATATATATACATAAGGATATATAACCATATATGTATGTTGATATATATGTGCATTTAAATATGGGTATTTTTTGAGTATTGTAAAGATTAGATGAAAAAGAAATGATTTGAAATAAAATGTTTGTTTCATTTAAAGTCATTGTATTTAAATCTTTTTGTTTGATTGATTAAATGAAAATTAAATGTTTAGTTTGAGATTTTGTAATGTTTCACAACATGATTTGAATTCTCGTTCATGTGAGTTCGAAAACAATATGACTTAATTAATTAGTTACATGCACCATGTTGATGAGTGAATTGGATTTACGAAATCCTAATATTAGTTGTTTTTCTAAAGTTGCATGTAATACTTCCTTAGTGTTGTTTCTGGTATTCCCGATGTTGGGCCTTTAAATCATTTGTTTATGTAAGTCTTCCATTGAGGTTGTCATTTTAAAAGTAAGGGTTGTCGGTATGTCAGTCAACCTTATGATTGTTTTGGGTAGTGCACGTGGTGGTAGTTGTGTCATCACCTGGTTATCATAAACGAGATAGGTGGTATGTCATGGATGCCCGAGTACTATGAACATGTTGTATGACCTTATGTGTTAAGGTCAAAATTGGTCATCAGTTTGTGCAAGTTGTCTACCCGTGGATTGGGGGTTTTGTATCCCCATGTTGTCAGTAGGAGAGTGGTCCTTTGTGGGGGTCCGATGCCCAAAGTGGTGTCAGGGTAACTCACCTAGGGTTTAATCAAGTGATAATCTAAAAGAATTAATGGGGAACTTCACACTAATTAAGTTAAAGAATGCCTCTCTCATGAAGTATGTGTTATTAAGGCTTGAGATGAGATGAGATGCATAGTTTTGCATGAGGGTCCAGCGCCTGTAGAGGCAAGCCAGGGTAACCCATGATGGGGGTTTGGTAGCCTAGGAAGGTTGAGCTAGGGTAACTCATGGCAATTTATGTATGACACTCTTCCTACGTCAACAGTTAGTCAGTTATTGTGTGGTGTACAAATGTTATACTTAACCTACGTAACCTGGAAGCAATGTTTTATCTTATGAGTTTTTGTACTGTGATAGGTGATGTTATTTGGTATTTGAGTCAGTTCAATTATGTTTAGCCTTTGTCTAGAGGTTGTTGGTCTTGACCAAAAATCCTTGTTACTATCTCCTAGCACGGGGGGTGAGCCTTTGGGTTTCACTTGGTTGGGTGGAACTTGCACCTTGCACCATTGGCTTTGTTCGTGATCGTGTGGACAAGACTTTCATGTTGGAGAGCTCGTTGGATCCAGTTGCTCCTCTAGTTTCTTTCATTTCTGTTATTCTTGTATTTCATTACCCCTCATTTGTATCGAGGTGGAAATTGTAATATATTACATGCTTCTTTGATTTACCTCATTCGGGGAATGAGTGTTGTAATTATAATGTAAACAATTGTTATTGGATATCGTGATGTATCGACTTGTCTTTGATGTTATATCATGTATGGAATGTATGCATGCTCATTTCCTTAAGTAATTAAATGTTATGATTCATTTCATGTATGTGGTTTTGCAGGTTTATAGTAATCTCAACCTCGTAGCCTTAGGGGATGTTGGCAAAGTATAGTTAACTTGTTGTAGTAGTTCTTTAACAAAAAAAAAAAAAATTGTTGCGTTTGGTTAGTGAATTGCAACTTCCTCTAGGGTTGCGTGGCGGGGCATTACACATGGTATCAGAGCCTAGGTTTAAACACTAGGTACTCTAGGATTATGATGAGCCCATTAAGCTTTTAGTTGTGTGGGTTTTAATTGTGTGTTGTGCTTAATACCTTTTTATGTCTGTGTAGGATTGTGCCTCCCAGACATGGAAGAGGTGGAGGCTATAGACGTGGTCACTTAGGTGATCGCATTGGGGAATAGCAAGATCCACCGCCACATGTTCCACTTGTTTCTGACCATGAGGAGCAAGAGGCTTCTCAGAATATTCAGGGAGATGGAAATCAGAATCTGGATCCACCCAGGATCGAGGACGCTTAGTTACGTTAGTTGTTAGAGGAGACCCTTGCCCGCCTTGGGCCTAGGCAGGAGGTAGAGCCAGTGGTGGTTAGAGAAAGAGGTACCAGTTCAGTCTGATTCAGAGGTAGCATCCCATATGAGGGACTTTCTTAGAGCACGACCACCCATTTTTGATGGATTAGGTAGTGGTTTGGAGGCAGAGACATGGCTCATTGACTTGACTAGGTGTTTTGCTATTCACCCATATAGTAGCAACACTCGAGCTAGGTGCGCTATCATGCACTTGAGTGGATTTTCCTCCACTTGGTGGAGATTGGAGGAGTAGAAGCTCCACATGGATATTGGTACGGTATCTTGGGAGTTGTTTCTCGAGAGGTTCTGAGCTAGATTTCTTTCAGAGCATTGGAGGCAACGTCGAGGAGATGAGTTCCATGCCTTGTAGAAGATGGATATGACAATAGAGCATTATGAGCGTCATTTTTACGAGCCCAAGCAGTTTGCCGGTATAGGTGATGATGAGGGTATGCTTGTGTAGCATTTTGTTAGGGGATTGAATGCCTAGATTAGTGGTGGAGTTCAGATATTTGAGCCGAAGACCATGGAGGTAGCTGTGGATAAGGCTCGTATTGTGGAGGAAAATTTAGCTTTGGCTTTCGGTGGTCAGTCAGGAGTTCAGTTTGGTAGTGCACCTTCCTTTGGTGTTGGATCTTAGGGTGGTCAGTCTCAGGTTGCAAGCGTTCCCAAGGGGAATCAGGAAACTGCAAAGAGTGGGCAACATCAACCTTTGCAGTCAGGGCAACAAAATTCTCAGTCCCAACACGGTGGTAGTTGGAAGCAAAGGAAGAGAGATCGGAGTTGGATTTGAGCTCATCGTGATCGTTATGATCAGCCTACGCAGAGTTCCCAGTCAGCATATAGTGGAGGTGGCTTTTCGCGACCTAGTGCATCTCCTAATGTTAGGGAGTTCAGTAGAGGAATAGGATGTTTTGCTTGTGTTCAACAGGGCCACATTACTCATCAGTTTCCTCAGCGGGGTGCTTCTGGTTTTAGTCAGAGACCGTTAGCTTCTGATCCAATGATAGGTGATGCAGGTAGATTGCATATGGTACTTACTGCGGTAGATACCCATCAGGCCAGGCATCAGGGTGTAGTTCATCCTTCTGTGCCAGGAGTTCATCCTCAGGGATCTAGATTTTGAGTGTGTTTGAGGGAGTTTTATCCCTTCTTGTTTGCAAGCTTCCAGGAGTAAGCCTGACCCTATGGGGGGAGGATGTAACACCCCTCCATTTTGCTCTTTGATCGAACGGTGTTCTTCTATGATATGTTTTATTTCTGTTGCATTGTGACTATGGAACTTGGTTATTTTAACCACTATCTGTTAAGCGATGTAAACATTATGTTTTGATGTGATGATACTTTATTCAGATGTTATTATTATTTCATGTTATGGATTAAATTAGCATGTATGTGAATTACCGATGCTTTATGCTTTGATTGTATCATTGATGATTAGATGCGTCAGTTAGCGATATTATTTTGGTGAAGGGGACGAGATCACATCACTCTCATGCGAGCGCCTTGTGATTCCGCGATTTCCTCTTCATGGTGTGTTTTAATATATTATATGCATGTTTCAACACTCATTTTGTGTGCAGGATGCAGGTATAGGACATCAACTCCACCTGGTTTCATAGGTCCAAGCGTGTCCATTGACCAACAATATCGATTGGGAGATAGTAACTAGGTTTTTTGTGTCAAACCATCACCCTAGCCATAGTGTGTCGTCGGGTTTAGTCGGGTTCAGTTATTTTATGTTAGTTTCCTCCTTGGCTTTGTATTTAAAATTGCAAGTTAAAAGTGATTAAATGGCCTTTGAAATTTATAAATGATGATTTTCTTGTCTTATTGAAATGTTGAGACATTAGTGATTAATTAATTAATTTAATTTAATTAATAAAATAATCTAATTTTGAATTAGATTTATTTTATTGACTAATTAAATTGATAGGGATAAATTAAATCGATTTATTTGTGTTAGCATTATGAGATACTGAGATTAAATCAAAAATAGAATTATGCCTTCATTTCAGTCTTTGTAATAAAGTTGAAAAAAATGATTTTAATGTAAATTGGTAAATTCAATTTTGTGGAGGAAAGAAAACTTAATTAGCATTTGGGTTGCAAAATAGATCTTTGTTTCAAATTAATAAAATGCAAATTCAATGGGAAATAGAAATTGTTTTATTAATTTGCAAAAATAAAATATCTTTTTTAGCAATAAGTTTTGGTGGGTGAGTCCATTTTAGGGGTTTGACAATTTGGGGGAGAAAAATTGCATAAGGTAATTCATTCTATTTTTTTGAATTGGAATTTTGAAAATGGAGGATTGAAATTGGAGAGCAAAAATTGGATTGGTTTGAAAAAAATTGGTGGAAGGAAGATTAAATTGGTGGAGAAGCTGAATTCAAAAGCAAGGGCAAGATCTCCATTATCAAATCTTCAAGCATTTGGAGAAAAAAATCAGGTTCTTGTTTTGTTTTGTTGTAATTTCATAAATAGAGAGCTAAAAATTTAATTTTGTTCTTGAAAATATTCAACTTTTAAGATCTGAATAGAAAACCCATCTTGTTTATGAATTCAAAACTTGAAACAAAACACAAAAATAATATTGTCAATGAAATATGGAAAACAATCAAACCTCTGTTTTTATCATTCATTTTCTGTGGATTGAGTGTCTTCAATATGACTGTAAATTTGAGAAATTTATATATATATATATATATATATATATATATATTGAGGATTTATATATATATGCACATATATATTTTTTATGTGCTCATTTTGTAATATTAGTGAACTGGTTTTAAACCCTGGTTTTTGCGTCCCAGAAAATGCGTTTGTAATTTCGGCAGAATTTTTTTTTAGTTAAACAAATTTTGTTTTAGGGCTTTGGGTGGGGGTTCGGCCCCCATGGGCGCCCCCAGTGCTAGGGAGCACTGCCTATGCAGTCAGTGCCAGTGTTGCCCTCACAGGTCGTACCCCCCAGTACGGGAGGCCGTGTCTATGGCGGACAGAGCCATGTCCCCTGTGTATACAGGGCTCGGTCGTGGGTTGGGTGTGACTTTGTTTTAATTTTTTTATATTATCATATATATATTATATATAATATATATTATATTACATTTGTTATTTTGTGTTATTTTAATTTTATTTATTTTTATTATTTTTATTATTTAAAATATGTATTATATATATAATATTAAATATTATATATGATATATATACATTAGATATATTAAATAATAAGAATATTTAAAATAAAGAAAATAAAATTATTATTTTATACTTGTAGTTAAATATTTTATATATATTTATATATATATATGCAGTTATATATACATAAGGATATATAACCATATATGTATGTTAATATATACGTGCATTTAAATATGGGTATTTTTTGAGTATTGTAAAGATTAGATGAAAAAGAAATGATTTGAAATAAAATGTTTGTTTCATTTAAAGTCATTGTGTTTAAATCCGTTTGTTTGATTGATTAAATGAAAATTAAATGTTTAGTTTGAGATTTTGTAATGTTTCACAACATGTTTTGAATTCTCGTTCATGTGAGTGCGTAAAGAATATGACTTAATTAATTAGTTACATGCACCATGTTGATGAGTGAATTGGATTTACAAAATCCTAATATTAGTTGTTTTTCTAAAGTTGCATGTAATACTTCCTTAGTGTTGTTTCTGGTATTCCCGATGTTGGGCCTTTAAATCATTTGTTTATGTAAGTCTTCCATTGAGGTTGTCATTTTAAAAGTAAGGGTTGTCGGTATGTCAGTCAACCTTATGATTGTTTTGGGTAGTGCACGTGGTGGCAGTTGTGTCATCACCCGGTTATTATAAATGAGATAGGTGGTATGTCATGGATACCCGAGTACTATGAACGTGTTGTATGACCTTATGTGTTAAGGTCAAAATTGGTCATCAGTTTGTGCAAGTTGTCTACCCGTGGATTGGGGGTTTTGTATCCCCGTGTTGTTAGTAGGAGAGTGGCCCTTTGTGGGGGTCCAACGCCCAAAGTGGTGTTAGGGTAACTCACCTAGGGTTTAATCAAGTGATAATCTAAAGAATTAATAGGGAACTTCACACTAATTAAGTTAAAGAATTCCTCTCTCATGAAGTATGCGTTATTAAGGCTCGAGATGAGATGAGACGCATAGTTTTGTATGAGGGTCCAGTGCCGATAGAGGCAAGCCAGGGTAACCCATGATTGGGGTTCAGTAGCCTAGGAAGGTTGAGCTAGGGTAACTCATGGAAATTTATGTATGGCACTCTTCCTACGTCAACAGTTAGTAAGTTATTGTGTGGTGTACAAATGTTATACTTAACCTACATAACCTGGAAGCAATGTTTTGTCTTATGAGTTTTTGTACTGTGATAGGTGATGTTATTTGGTATTTGAGTCAGTTCAATTATGTTTAGCCTTTGTCTAGAGGTTGTTGGTCTTGACCAGAAATCCTTGTTACTATCTCCTAGCACGGGGGGTGAGCCTTTGGGTTTCACTTGGTTGGGTGGAACGTGCACCTTGCACCATTGGCTTTGTTCATGATCGTGTGGACGAGACTTTCATGTTGGAGAGCTCGTTGGATCCAGTTGCTCCTCTAGTTTCTTTCATTTATGTTATTCTTGTATTTCATTACCCCTCATTTGTATCGAGGTGGAAATTGTAATATATTATCATGTTTCTTTGATTTACCTCATTCGGGGAATGAGTGTTGTAATTATAATGTAAACAATTGTTATTGGATATCATGATGTATCGATTTGTCTTTGATGTTATATCATGTATGGAATGTATGCACGCTCATTTCCTTAAGTAATTAAATGTTATGATTCATTTCATGTATGTGGTTTTGCGGGTTTATAGTAATCTCAACCTCGTAGCGTTAGGGGATGTTGGCAAAGTATAGTGAACTTGTTGTAGTAGTTCTTTAACAAAAACAAAAAAAAAATTGTTGCATTTGGTTAGTGAATTGTAACTTCCTCTAGGGTTGTGTGGCAGGGCATTACATTAATTTAGAATCCTCCTAAGAATGTTCTAACATAAAATTAATTGGAATTTTCTATTCGTAACCTAATTTATTCCATAGGTGCATAAAAGTAGGATGATATGGAGAAAGAAAAAAGTGAGAAGATTTTGTTTCATTATAATAATATAAATTTGTGGAGGGTACATTCATTGATTTGGATAATTATTTAAATATGTATGTTTGTGAGGGTAAAATTTATAAAAAAGGGTAAGTTTCTTACGAAATACAGAGAGAGAATCAACTATAATTTCAACATTTTTTAGATTTCCTATTAGGAGAACCAATACTCTACAATACCAAATCTCCAAGTTGTTGAGAAAAAGAAAATAATCTATTATCAATTCTAATTTTTATGTAATGATATAATTTGAAATGAAATTTTAGCTCCTACACTGACACTTGTGCATGTTAAACTAATGAGAGATTTTTGGAAAAGTAAAATCTAACCATATCATAACACCAGATGCTACCGATAGCCTAAGAAAGGGTCAAATATCTACAAATGCTTCTATTGAATATCCTTTCCATGCATCTGAACACCACCCACATGTAATATACACATATTAAATAATCACAGGTGTCCACCATGCTACATTTAAGGAAATAAGTGCACCACCAAGGCCCATACTCCATTTTGAGATGAGTAACCAGCATAGTACTATAATGTTGAAAATCATCTAAAGTGTTAATGACCATGCAGTTATGAAATTATTGGATTGTGACTGCAAAAACCTATTAAAATTGTAATAAAAAATAAAAGATAAATGCATTGGAATACACCACAAAGATACTTTGGTTGATAGCTCTACAATATCACTTGGTTGGCCAAGGAGTTTTAGTATAGGTGTGGTAAGGATATAGATGGGTAAAATTGCCACTACAAAACCAATGAGCACAATCCAAGAGTGTTGCATGTATAGTCCTATCATGTGTTCTCTATTAGCTCCATAGGATTGTTCACATAATGTTCCCAAAGCAGTCCCCATTCCTATCTGTACAAAATATGTTAGTTGATTACACCTAATATGTGAACGATTTGCATATACATATAATCTTCCAACAATATGATATATACAACTTGAGAAAGAGATTGTGGGATAATATGAGAGATAGGATGCTAACATAACATAATAGGAACTTGCATATTGGTAGAGATTTGATTCTAGGAATTATTTTATAAGTATTTCCCTCTTTAATAGTGTTATTTGTAGAATTATTAACCACTTGGCTACATAAGTCAAATAGAAAACATCTAGGCTATAGGTACAAATATTTCTAAATAGTTAACTCCTTTGACTAAACAAAATCCCTTTACAATTGAGAAAACTTTGTACCTAGAAAAAATGCTTCCATTTACAATAAACATAGGCTACTACCTCGATTAGAATTGAACATTCTTGATAAAAAAAAATATGCATCCTGCATTATTGTATCTCACTATATTTTTCCAAAGTACATGTCATCACCATGAAATAATGACCATCTCTACAAACACTCTTGTGGATCACTTGTAGGAGATCTAACCTCTTGTTTAAATTTTTAGATCCCATTTTGGAAGGAGATGAGGAGTTATTTTTAGGGGTGGGAGTGATAGAGGAGGATTATCATATTCAAAATCAAGATCATCAAAATGCATTGGATGAAGTGTGTTGGCTAATAGAAAGTAGTTATACACTAATATTTAATTATGAATTTGAATAAATCAAATGAAACACTTCTAACAACAACCAAGTTGTATGTGCCAAGCTCAATCAATCTTTACCCCTCAAAACCTTCTAAGTAGCCATTAAAAATAAAAAGTTTTCTTTGCTTTAACATTTCCTTGTGATTTTCCTTGGTAGCATGTACCCACACATTACACCCAAACACTCTCAAGATTATGAACCAAATATTTCCTCCCAATCAAATATTTCTTAGAATTTTTCATCTTATGCCAACTAAGATGTGTAGTTTTGAATGGATCAAGTGCAGTTGAAAGATTTTTCTCAGGTCTCTAAAGTCAAGTCACTAATCATGTGGTTTGTTGTTTATTTTAAAAGTGTGAACTTTCCTTTAAATAACCTCATTATGTTCAGATCAAGTGTATTGCATTAGTATTTCATGTTCAATACATGTCTCTCATCACTCACAATTGACATATTTTTCAACTTTGTGTATCTGAAGTACTCTTATGGACTTTGTAGATTATTTTTCCAATAGGAATTCAAATTCCATAAATTATTGAAAAGCCTTATTGTTGTGTCTTAGGAAGTAAATTTTTCCTCTTTAAGAAAAATCATCAATAAAAGAAAAAAACTAGATAGAAATATTTCATTGGATAATGATGATTTAAGTCCTCCAATGTTAACATGAACAAATTAGAGATCTAATTTAGATCATGATTTCCCTATGTCATGCTTCCTCCCTATATTCTTTCCAAGGACACAAACTTGGAAAATTCTATATATGAAAGAGACATGTAGGAGTTTAGTTATCATATTTCACTTACTAATATATTCAAGATAGTGATAGTTCAAATGATCAAATTTCTCATGCTAGTTTTTGTTAAAATAATTTGAGTCAACTACAAGTACATTGATGCAAGTCTAAAGCGCAAAATGTGAGAAATATAAAAGTAAGAACTACAATAAATTAGACCTACTATAATAACATGATTGAATCATTGTTAGGGTCGTTAGACCACCAATAAATCAAGAAGAAAAGTAACTAATTTATTTGATCCAAAATGTGTGATTGGTAGATAGAAAGTAAGTCAGATAATGGTTTTGGAGTATACAATATATAGTCAAATTATCCGTCATTCAATTTGTGGAAAGATCCTAAATTAATAGTCCATTATGTTTCCTATGTTATTTCTCTCAATAAATAATCTCTAGCTAAGACGATTTTACCTTTATTTTACTTAAAGAAGTGGATTATGGAGGAAGGGTAACACTAAGGTCAAGTGTTTACTTAATATTCTTTATTAAGGCTTCTAACTTCTTAAAAGAAATAGTCATATTCTAAGTATATTCCTATTTGCCACAAAAGTCACACTTTTCATTTAATGCTTCCTATCTATAAGAGTGGATTAAAGTTACACTTTTCATAACTCTTTAGATCTATAAGGGTGGATTTTGGATTAAACTTGAGTCTAATGTGTGGAATGTTTAGGATTAGTGTTTTCCTTGAATTTTTGTTACCTTTAGATGTCTTTGGAAACTTTAATCATTTTTGGGTTGCTGACCAAAGATGATGTACAAAGTTCATTCATGAGAAATTCTACAAAATTTTATAGTCTAGGAATTTTGAAAGTTTTATCTAATGGATGCTTAATAGAAAGGAAGGTGGAGACAAATATAGACTAATAATTTCCAATTTTGGATAAAACTAACAAACCCTTTGTTTCCAATCTTCAAGTTAAGTCCTCATAAATTGAAATTTAGATAGGAAATTTTTTATCATTTCAATATTTTGTTAAATCAAGTTTATCAACTCATTATCAAGTTGGTGGCCTCTTATAGAATATATTTTGCTACATATTTTCTTAAAAAATTCCCAAGATGTATTTGGGTTGTTCAATCCCTTAATGTGAAAAAGAAGCTAAAATGGTATATTCAAAATAGCAACACCAAAAGATTCATCACACCTATTAAACCATGGGATTTTCTCAACTATATTTTTCGGTTATATTTTTGCACTTTTTATTACTCTGAATAATTATTTTCTAGTAAGAAGCTCAATCATGTCACATCCTCCTATGTGAAATAAATGAGTAAAGGGAAATGATTCTTTTAGGGATTGTACTTGTCATCTTGCAATGGACAAATATGTGAAAGAATGTAAACAAAAAGCATAAAATAAAAAGTAAAATTTGGACTAGGAGATAGGACAAAAATAGAATTAGCTAAGAGATATGACACCAAAAAAGTGTGCTTGATGTCAATAGTGGCATAATGTGATGGTTAAGTTGTGGTATTCTTGTTCTTTTCATCAAGATTCAAACCCTATGAGGGTGTTGTTGAATGTTTATATTGGGAATGAGGTCCTCCATTTGTGACCTTACTAGTTCATAGCTTCGAGTCAAAAGTGTTCACCCCTTTTTTTTAAAAAAAGTGTGCTTGAAGTTGCAAACACTAGAAAGATGAGGGTGAAAAAAGCTTTCAAAGGCACTAAATTAACATCTTCTCTAGAAATGACCTAAATAATTAAATTTAAATATATATACCTGAGGTCCTCCATTTGTGACCTTACTAGTTCATAGCTTCGAGTCAAAAGTGTTTACCCATTTTTTTTTTAAAAGTGTTCTTGAAGTTGCAAACACTAGAAAGATGAGGGTGAAAAAAGATTTCAATGGCACTAAATTAACATCTTCTCTAGAAATGACCTAAATAATTAAATTTAAATATATATACCTTCACATATTAATCTCAATTTGTAATCACAAATTTTGCAAAAGTCATCAAACCCCTATTGGTGAGTTATGTGATTAAATCTATTGTTTGGGGTTCAAGTCATAAATTATGTATCCTCATCAACTACATCTTCATTGAGTTGTCCAAAAATGAAAAGAAAAGGTTGGCCCAAAATATGTGCATTAAAATGTATTACTAGATGTCTTACATGTCACTACATGATTGGTTTTTTCTTTAATGTAACTTGCAATAAGAAATATTTTTTATTTATTTATTAAGTAAAAACATAACAACTACTAATCCTTAACTTCACAAATAATAAGAAAAAGTAGAAAAAACCAAGACCACTTATTATACAAGAACATGACAATTGTTAGGTCCTACATACAATTAAGTCCTCTCCCCTAATCCATCTGAAACAAGATTACCCATTAATACAAAATTGTAATGAAAATAAAGGTTAATTCTTTAGAGACAAATATTCACTTATAGGAGAGGACCCAATAATTGTGCACCCTAACTTCATGCTTCTCAAAATCCTACTTGGATTTCAAGGCCACATCAGCATGCTTTTTGTCAAGGTGTCCAAAAAGGCCCAAAACAAACCTGTTAGCAATACTTGTGCATTCACATCATGGGTAGTTGAGTGCTGATGTGGCATCACATGATTGGTTGCTTTTTAGATCAAAGGAATACATTTTGTTTAAGTTAGGGTAGTCATGTCACAACTATTGGGATTTATATAAACAACTACTACCTCAACTATTGAAACACGTTCAACTATTGGGTCCTCTCCCCTAGTGCTACTCTTTAAGTGGTACATGACTATATTCTATAGTTAATGTTAGTAATCAAGTTGAAAGCCTTTTCAATATATGGGGCACAATTGTTTGGTTGAAGATTTGATTCCAACTTATCATTCATGTACTATATTGGATCCAACAAATTTTATTTGTACATTTAGCCAATTACAATATAAAAGTAAGAACCCAAAACTTGTAAAATCATTTTTGTTTGGGAAAATTGTGTGTTTCAATTTAGAAAAATGTACATATATGAGGTGAATTTCCAATTTTTGTTTTCTTATTTATTTCTATTGACCAAAATATATGATGTTAATATATTAAAATTTATTATTTCACCTAAAAATAATATTCACCTCTTCATTTTAATTGTATTCAAACTACTCACTAATTATGTTATTTTAAATATATTTTAAAAATATTATAAAAAAATATTATACATCTTAATAGATATTATAAAAAAAATATTATACATCTTAATAGATATTATAAAAAAATATTACACATCTTAATAGATACTATACACTTGAGTTGGCCTAATGGTGGAGAACTTGTACTCTTGAAAGAGAGGTCACAAGTTCAAATCCTGTAGGGGGTAAGGTATGTACACCTTGTATTGTGGAGCACGAGTTAGGTGCCTCCCTCATATTGGGAGTACGAGGGGTCCCATATACTGTAAGCCATCTGTAGACTCAAAAACATACCGCCTGGTATCATGGACTCTTTTTCTTTCCTTTCCTTATCATACACAATATTCCCTTCTTTAATGTCATTTGATCTTAATGTATTCAGACTACTCACTAATTGTGGTCATCGCTACCAAAATGTTACTGCGCTAGTAATGTTTTCATCTACTAAATTTTTTATATACGAAGCACTGTAATGTATATTTTCTAATGTAACAACAATTTTGTTTTCAGTTTAAGATAATAATGTGGTTGAGGCAAGCAATGTCCCCAATGCCGATGAAGATTGTATGCTAGAGAAGAAAACCAGGCTACCAAAAATGCCTCATCACCTGTAAGATGATTATATTTTCAATTCAACCAATTTAGTAATTTTAGCAAAAATATAGAATTAAATTTAGGAGAAAATAATTTGATAATTCATTATTACCATTTATAACCATCACATTAGTGTTTCCCATCGCCTTCTACCCATTTCTCCTCCTCTGGTAGTTGGATACACACTGTGTATCTCTTGCTACCCTAAAACACCCAGTCTTGAAAAATAGAGAGCAAAGTCTACATAGCCTACTTTGATACTATGATTCTTGCAACTGGATATAGAAGTAATGTGCCCTCTTGGTAAAAGGTAAAGAAACAACTCCAATCAAAATCCTAATTTGCTCTTATCTTATTATTTGGATTCAAACTATTACTGTTCTCAAGATTTATTGTAGTCTAAATTTGATCTTGCTTATCTTTTTTAGGAATGTAATTTTTTCTTAGAGGATGGGCTTCCCAAGATGCCCTTTCCCCATGGATGGAAGGGAAAAAGTGGGCTGTATGCAGTGGGATTCAAAAAAAATTGCTAGGCATTCAATGGACACCACACAGATTGCAGATGACATTTGCACTTCAATGGATGCCACACAAATTGCAGAGGACAATGGAAAGTGTTGGAAAAACTAATTTTTTATCTATAACAAGCTACCCTAAGTCAGGTCAATAATGGAAAAAGAGTATAGATGAAACATCCCTTAAGGATATTTGCCCCAATTTTTTCCAAATGTTCCACATAAAATTTAATAAACAACTTGCATGCAAACTAACTTCTATTTATCCAATAACTTGTAAAAAAAATTCAATGTAAATCATATAATAACAGTTTTAGAATATAAATCTAAAATTACATATGAATATTTCCTTCAAATATTCAATAGAATAACAACAGAAATATTCAATTGTAGCTACAAAACTTACAGTCGGATTGGATAACCAAAAGTATGAATTTGAAGCACAAAGTGAGATACCTGAGTAATATCTCCAACAGACAATGGGTTTTCATCCACTGCCTCCAAACTCAAGGGTTTCCATGCTCAAACCTGCTGAAAGCCAAAGCTTCCCAGAATTCTCCAAGAGAAAATAATAATCAAGCATTAACCAAGCATGGCTGAAAGTGAGCCCTTGCAACACTTTTTATAAGCTTCTCATAAGAGCTCATTCACACTTTTAACCAATGTGGGATAAAACATAAACTTCCTTTTTTTCCTTTTTGATGTCTCATGTATTTTAAAATAAGGGGCCCCTTTTACTATTCATTTCCCCACTTAACTTTAGACTCACATTAATAAAGTTAAATAATTGAATTTAACTTTATAATTTAAACTTTATTAATGTGAAGATGAATTAAACCAATGGAGCTGAAATCATTTGACGATAATAACCAATTTTCCATTAAAAAGACACTGCCACTAGAGATCATGGCCCACCTAATGAATTACTTTTAATAGCATTAATTACTTACTAAAAATAGTAAGTATACCAAAATGCCTCCAGATGCCCCAGATTGACCTGCAACAAAAAATTGCCTAGGCCAAAAATCCTCAAGATTCCTTAAAATCCCTGGTTAGCCTATGAAACCAAGGAGAAATAGGCTAATGGCAACATCATACAATGCAAGCTAGAAAAGGGGACATTACAATCCTCCCTTCTCGAGATTGTTTTCCCTCAAGCAAACATCAACCAACCTACTGCTCCACCCTGATAAAAATACCATACACCACAAACTGTGAAAGCAACATCATGAAATCCATAAGAGACAATGCACCAATTGTCTCAGTACCTAAATCCCAAACCAAGATGTAGAACCCATTGTAAGAGATGAAAAAGAGGTTTTTCAACCAAGCACCCTTACATAACCATCCGTGCATGTAAGACATCCAACCAATGTGAAGATGAACCCCCATATGCTCACAAACCAACACAAATGGCCACCAAACCTCATTGTCATAACTCTGATTAGAAACATAGATATCAAATATGCCATCAAACCAATGCCAATCAAGGAAAATTACTCCATAGTCTAACTCAACCCAAAATAATTTCCCCTCAACATTCCCATACTATTGAATCACTGATGAAGTCAATGCAAAATCAGAAAGTTCTACATGATTCCAACTAGGATAGCCATTAATCCATAAGAGATCAAAGACTCTGAAGTTTCCAAACAACAAAGATATAGTTTCCATATCAAGAGGAACAGTTAAACAACTCAAAAGTGAAGTATGTATGCCAACATTGCTCAACACAGACAACCCTTGAGTGGCTGGCCCACTATGAGATCCATCAACCCAATCACTATCACCATCATGGGAATGATCAACCATCTCAACTGGAGACTCTGGGTTAGGCAATTCGTGTCTCTCATCATTAAAATAATGGTGAATATCACGAATATGTTGAAAGTGAAGCTTGGCTTGTTGATCCACAATCTTAGCTTGCTTAGCTCTTTCCAACCATTTTTCATTCAAAACTTGGGCATATTCTATATCAACCATATCAAAATGTATAAACTCAATCCTATGACAAGAGACACCATCAAAATTACCATGTACACCATAATTTCCTCTTGTATTCCATTAGTAGGTGAAACTGTACCATTACTTTCTTCATGATTATTGGTGGAAAGATTATGCGATAGGTGAAATATATCACTGCTATTCTCAAATTGAAATTTAAAACTTGCTTCAACCTTTGTGTCCTTTCCTATGTGACCTTCCTTGGAATGATGAGGAATTTCCATACCATAGTGGCTTGAATCCACCCTATATTCCCCATAGTTATCACACATAATTTGGGTTCCATCATAGGTAGAATCCATAATGCTATCCTCCTCATGTAACCAAGTTGTTGCCTCCTGTTGAAAGACAAAAATATAACTACTATCATTAAAATTAGAATTATTGTTATGTGCTTGAGCCATTTTTTTGACCCCTTTTAGCATATCATCATTGAAAATTCCTTGTCCAACACTGGCAACATTGTCTTCATACGTATTCTCAAGTGTAAGAACCACAATATCAAGAGGAGGATGTAGGCTATCGCTGCTCCAAATCAGAATTTTGGGATCTTCTTTTTTGCTTCCGATGGAACCATCAAACATCACCAACTCTAAACTTGTCTCACATCCTTCCCATGTGATTAGAGGTGGCAGTGTCTCAAATAATTCTTCTTCTATTGATGTCACAAGGCTGCAAGGTATTTCCTTGTGAAGCTCTTCAATTATTTCATAAAATTGTTCAACTTTTGTGCCCCTTGCTTTGTCATTATGTATCATGGAAGGGACTACTATAGAGGACTAATTTTCTGAATTATACATTGAATGATGAAACATACTCAACTAAAGACAAAGATCTGCAATCTCCTTATCTTTATCTTCCACCAACTTGACTAGTGTGTCCCTATCACTAAGCATTTGCAGATAGTCCTCTTTCATCAATTTCAATGCTTGATTGAAAGAATTCAAGTGCATACGAGAAATTCCAACTCCCATTCCATTTTGTCTTTCCTCTCTCTAGGCTGTCCAAATGAGGTCCTCTAGGTGTTTATGGATAGAATCCATCCTTGATAATGCTTGAGAAATTTTCTCTTCTGTTACCATCAAATGGTCTTGCAAATCTTCCCATACGAAAATCTTTTGTTCTAATTTTTCTTCATGTTTAGGAATTTTGTCATCATAGGAATCAACTATCACACTAGAAGATGTGTTGTGATCATCCAAATAATCCACACCATCATTATTTATGTCAACCTCGTGCTCTACATCAAGGGAAGCTATGTTTATAATATCTCTAAAGGCTTGATCCAGGTTCGCATTATCTTCCACTTTGTGATCAACCAAAGGAGCATCAATAGAAACCATACCTTCATATGGACTTTCAATCATAATCTCTACATCACCCACCAAGAGACTCATGCACTCTTTTGTAGATGCCTCATAATCTCTGTAGGAATGATCTAGATGTAGGGCTAAGGCTGCTACCATGTCCTCATTTCCACACAACTCTTTATCATATGAAGATTCTGACGATTCATTAGAGACATCCTAAGGCTCAAGCATACTCCCTTCTTGAGTTAAGTCATCCTCTTCAAACTTTATAACCTCATTTGTTGGTATGTTTTCAACACTACTTGGCTGCAATGGTTCTTTTTCCTTATTAACTCCACATATGTGATCAAATGACCAGTGTTCCTGACAGGTGAAGCAAATATGCTCTTTCCTCATTTGGTTCTTACTCTTTTTGGGTGATCCTGGGACCTGTATACCCAAAGAAATTATCTTTGAAGTTGTCATTTTTTCCTAGAACTTCCCAATTTTATGCTCAACCAAACCTTTTGAGAAAGCATAAGTCATGGGGGAAACACATTGCTCCTTCCTCCAAATGGCTAGTAGGTTTGATTGCAATTGTTTACAGATTTCATCATCTTCATCCACCATTAAAGACAAAATAGTTTGCATACTTCCTTTAACACTATCTGAATGTTGTTTTCTAATTTTGGTTTAAAAACATTGAAATATTTGAAGAATCAATTTGTCACATTTGAGATCCAACATGAGGATAAATGATCTAGCTCTTTCCATAATTTCTAAAATCTTAGCCCTCTTACCAAAAGTAGGGGATTTGACATCATGTAACCCATATAGGCTCTCCACACTCAAATGTAGAACCTTCTTTAGTATGTCATCGTTAGAGGGTGCCACAGGAGCTATTATTCTTATGATTTCACTGTGACAAGAAGCAACTACAAGTCTCACCTCTTCACCAGGATGTTCCATAAACTTGTGTTGGACCAAAGCGAGCATTGAGGGTTGCAAAGCCCAATTCAGAAGCCTTCAATATGACTGGTCTACTTTGGACAAATATGTGTCTAATTCCTTTAACTTAGAGAGAACATCATCAGGAAATTTCATGGACTTCTATTGTAATCCAGTTACATAGAGTTGATTCCCTACTACCTTTTCTTTTTGTAAATCCCTTAACTGTTCACCATTGAATGTATCATTGAATTATTTTGAGAAAATGACACTTTTTCAGATCTGTCATTATCTTCATTTTATTTACTAGACCCTATTGCAGCAAATAATAAAAATACCCTTCACAATGTCATGCATACCCAATGGATTTTGTACAATAATTTCACCTTTATCCTCTAAGGAGTTCAATCAAACAGTTGTGTGAAGGCTACTAGGAAAATCAAATTGAAAACTTGCAACTGAGCATCTACTATTGATTCTTCTTCTTCAAATTGAGTTTTTGATATAAATTTTCTAATTATGTTGCCTAGCAATTTTGTCAAACACTTTCGCTACGAGCTTCTTTCACCGTTTTTTTATTATTTCCTTGTGTTTTGATGTATGCAGTGATAACATGTGCATTCAAAGACCTTATTTGAGATAGATACTAGTGTTGAAAATGTTAAGAGAGATATAATGCAGTAGATTTAATACTTTCCTATGCAATAACTTGACTGTAAACATGCAACTACAACACTTTGGAATTTTAACAAACACTTGAAAATCCAATTCCCAAACCCTTCTATTGCTGATAGGAAATTGATTACAATGTTGCACTACTTGATAGAAAAATGAACACCTATAGCAACTTAGTCATTTTGTCAAACATTTTGCATGCAACCCCAAACTCAATATTATTGCAAATTATCATCACCAATATGATTACAACTTCTGATATATGATTGAATTACCATGCCCAATGCAATGGAATGATGAACTAAGGAATTCTCAAATGTAACTTTACTCTATGCAATATTACAATAAAATATAATAGAGATATACAATGACAAATTTTCTCAAAGCTACGGTAGATGACAACGACTCTCTTTCCACTAGTGACTCAAAATGCAAATGCAAGACTCCTTATACAATTATATATATATGCAAAATGAGAACCTGGAATTGGTGTACAAATGTTGAAAACCTAGAAGTGATGCCCATATCTAATGAAGACCAAACGAATGACTTCACAAGATGTCCTTGTCTTGCTAGGCAGTGACTATATTCCAACTTTGTTCTGAATAAAATGAATCCATGTTGGCAGCATCTAGTTTTTCTATTGGCGACTTCTTCATATGCTCGATATTACCAATATGCATCTCCCTTTATTCTTCAATGATTATATGCAAGGTGATGATGAAATTTAGTGATGTCTTATGCTAAAATTCATCCTATTTGCAATGCCCATCCTTGTTGTCTTCATACGCTACCTCTTAGTGTCTTATTCGATGCTTCCCAGACTCATACGAAAGACAACATGTACTTCCCATGATGAATAAATTGGTTTATATTTGATTGTTTCTCTCAAGCTACTCCCGACTGCTTTCAAGGATAATGATTATTCCTTTTGTCTTACTTACTACTGACAATTTTTCTCTTATTTGCAAAGATAATGGAATATAAACATAGTCCCAAGTCTTGGTCACTTAAGACAAATCTCTAGAAAATAGAAATTACGGCAATCTTGAAATATCATTTTCCTTCACACCTGGTGTTATTTTTTCTTTGAATGTTGAATCCCCACAATGGTTGATGCCTTCTTCAAATATCGATCAGATTTTTCTTCTTCTAAATTTGTCTAATTCTACCTTTTGTGACTTTCATCCAACTCACCTGGCACCGTGTCAACTTCAAAAGTTTTAAATTTGTATTTTCCTTATTCCCATCACTTCCTTGTATGACGTCTCCAGCTAATTTAACTCTCCAAGAATCAAGTTCCCTTACAAATTTATCTCCAACTGAGACTTCACAAATTTTTGACCTCAAACTTTTGCAAAACTGTCTTGTCATTCATAAAAACCTCACAGGTTGTGCAGGATTTTTAGATACCACTGAAACATTCCCTAAGGATATTTGCCCCAATTTTTTCCAAATATTCCATAGAAAATTTAACAAATAATTTGCATACAAATTGATTTCTATTTATCCAATAACTTGCAAATGAATTTCAATGTAAATCATACAATAATTGTTTTAGAATACAAATCTGAAATTACATATGAATATTGCCTTCAAATCTTCAATAGAATAACAACATAAATATCCAATCATAGCCATAAAACTTACAGTCAGATTGGATAACCAGAAGTATGAATTTGAAGCACAAAATGAGACACGTAAGTAATATCTCCAACAAACAATGGGTTTCCATCCATTTCCTCCAAGCTCGAGGGTTTCCATCCTCAAACCTGCTAAAATCCAAAGCTTCCCAGAATTCTCCAAGAGAAAATAATAGTCAAGCATAAACCAAGCATGGCTGAAAGTGAGCCCTTACAACACTTTTTATAAGCTTCTCATAAGAGTTCATTCACACTTTTAACCAATGTGGGATAAAACATAAACTTCCTTTTTTCCTTTTTGATGTCTCATCTATTTTAAAATAAGGGGCCCCTTTTACTATTCATTTCCATACTCAACTTTAAACTCACATTAATAAAGTTAAATAATTGAATTTAAATTTATAATTTAAACTTTATTAATGTGGAGATGAATTAAACCAATGAAGTTAAAATAATCTGATGATAATAACCAATTTTCTATTAAAAAGACACTGCCACTGGAGATCATGGCCTGCCTAATGAATTACTTTTAATAGCATTAATGACTTACTAAAAATAGTAAATATACCAAACTGCCTCCAGACGCCCCAGATTGACCTGCAACAAAAATTTCCTAGGCCAAAAATCCTCAAGATTCCTTAAAAGCCCTGGTTAGCCTATGAAACCAAGGAGAAATAGGCTAATGACAACATCATACAATGCAACCTAGAAAAGGGGATGCTTCAATATTTAATAGAATTAAATTCTTTCAAAAGAAATGCACCCTTAGAGGATTTTCAATTTACTAATATGATTTGTTTTAAGTTATGAGGAATTTCATAAAACCTCCATTGTTACTCTTACTCTTGAAATACATTCATAAATCCATGTAAAATAATAGAGAAATATAACTTGGTGTCAAGATATTAGATCATATTTTATGGATTGATTCTTAAAAATTTTAGTTTCAACATAGTTAAATTTATTGTATGGCTATGGAAAATACACAAGTACTAAAATTTGCAATTAATTTTCTCTCATTGCAAAGCTCAACCTTATATTTTACTGATTTTGACTAAAAATTTCTTACATACTTAGAGTGTTGTTATAGAGAATTTCTTTTTCTTCTTTGTTCCTAATGTCTTGTGTTGTCAAATATAGTCTATGGTGGATTACATTCGTAAAAGTTGATTACAATTGAGACTTGAATAACTACCCATCCAACATTGAAGTTTATGTGCATTGACCAAAAAAGGGAAAGTAAACTTGATTAAATGAATGCCATTAAGAAATTTTTGTGAATTCAAAGTCATGGCATCCTCATATAATCAAAGAGGAAAGCAAAATAAAAATAAAATGTTATTTATAACAAGCCACTTCACTAAACTAATCCTAAGTTTTACTAGAGGCTAAGTTTTGCATTTCTTGCAACACTTTAGGACACTTGTAACACACCTACAATAGTGTTGGTGACACCTATAGTAGCATGTTGGATCACCTAGAGCACATTTATTCTCATTTCATAAGTTTCTAATAAATTTGTAATAATATTCTCACCACAACATAGTTCTCATTGCATTGATCTTACTACATACTTCATTCATCCCAAATGGGCCTATCTACAAATTTCATGGGAATAGAACATTGCATAACCTTGCTAATTGGTACAACTCAAATTAATTTCTTGCACTCTATATAAATGTCATTGGTCCTCACTCGAAGGTGGTTATTATTTTTTAGCTCCAAAAGATATTTTTTATTAATATTGGTGAAGTTTAGTAAAACAAATGTGTGAAGAGCATTGTATTACACATCAACTTAGAAGAATATAATTTCTACATTGGTTGTGTTTGTGATTAAAGTGATGATTAAGAAATTTAAAGAATAATAAATACTCTAGAGAATGCACTATTTATCGAACAAGTTGTGGATGAATGAGAAGAGGAAGATATAGTTTTTTAAAAGATATTGAAATCTATTTCAAAAAATTATAAGGGACCTAAAATTTATATTGTTACTTATTTTGGTAGTTTGAATTTGAAATAATTGAATGATTAGAGAAATTATCTTAAAAAATATTATGTATGAGGAAATTGTAGATCCAAAGAGGGTTAGGTTTATTAGGAATAAATTAAAATGATATGTTGCAATATGGTGGAAATAGGTAAAAATGGAAAGGAATAGAGAGATGAGAATTATATAAAGAGAGACATGATAGAATAATTGTAAAGCTAAAGAGTAAACTTATAAAAATTTATTACCACTTAGAATCATTGAAATTTTTACAAAGTTTGTGATAAAAGAATAATAGTGCAAGGGAATATACTGAAGATTCTATAACATGATAATTGGGATTAGACATAGTGAAGTAGATGGAGAAAAGGTTTCTAGATAGATAAGTGGATTAAGAGGATCTATTCAAGAGTAACTGACTATGGTAAGACAAATGACAAATAAAGAAGCACATCAATTTGCATTAAAGGAAGAAGAGAAGTTGAAAATATTGTCTGAGGGTAAACCCACAAAACTGGTTTACATTTCCATTGAGGAAGGAAAATTGCAAAAAACACTCCTATAAATTTTTTTTTTTCTTTTTAGGGGTTTGCATGAACTGGGGTGTTCAAATGGACCCAAAAGGGGTTTGAATGGACCCTGGTTCGAGCGAACCATATTAAATGATGGGACTCAGTTTTTTGCATTTTTTTATGAAGACAATTTACAAGAGGGGGTTCGCTCGAACTTGGGTTCATTCAAAGCCTAGTTCTAGCGAACCTCTAGGGGGGTTCACTCGAATGTGGGTTCATTCGAACCCCCCATTTTCCCCCTTCTCCCCCTCTGGCACCAAATTTTTGTAGAATATTTCCCTTTGAAGCTCAAGTTGAGGATGAAAATGGAGGAGATTTCACAGACCCAACTAGATGATGGTAGTCCTCGAAACGAGTTATCCATTAAAAATAATTTTAATATGTTTTTGTTTTATTAGGTATTTGTCTTTTTAGTTGATTAAACATAGGTTTTTCACTGAAAATCAAGCTCTCTATTCTGCACATGTGGAAAAAAATAGATTATCAAAATAAAATTCTGAAAAATATGTTCAGGCTAGGTATTGATGTCCTTGATCTAGTAAAAAAAAAAGAATTTTGATACATACAAAAAAAATTATGTTGTATACGATCCGCCTATGTCTGAATTGTAATTGTTTGAATTGAAACTTGATTAAGGAAAAGATATTCAATAAAACACTATGAAACCAAATGAACTAGTTAGATATTTTAGTTACAAATCTAAATTTGAAAAAATTGTAATTTTATACTTCATAGAAAAAAAATTATGTTGTATACGATGAGCATCACTCCTTAAAAATGGTGTTTACTGATAAAAACTAGTTTTTGAAGGAGATGGGAAAATAAGTGCAATCTAATTCCAAATTTTTTGAAAAAAATATATTTAGAATCTAAAAAAAAAAATCACAAATCACTAGTTTGCATCATCTTCAAATTCCTCAGGTTTTAATAGTCACTATAAGTGCGTGAAAGTGAAGATTTAGTTAGAAAAAATCAATCTAGTGTCCATTTTGGCCAAAAATTGTAAACCAGTATTGTGGGATCACCCTGGAGAATGTAGAATAGATACAAAATATTATTCCAAAGACAAAGACATCAAAATTGTGTTGGAAGACCTTATAATGAAGAAAATGAAGAAAGAGGAAGTAATATAGTTCATAATAAAATAAAAGAATAGATGAATACTAGATAGATGGAGGAAGATATGGTAGATGTAATGAAAGATCCTTCATATGATCTTATTTTAGTTGTGGAATATGACATAAAGTATTCTACGGTTTTCAAATAAAATGGATTATTGGTAGAAGACCTAACGGTTGCACAAGAGTTACAATGCTTATGAAGAGTCAAGCATATGATAAATCCCAATAAATAAATTAGAGAGAGGTGAGTCATTGATCATGAAAAGAGTTTTGTTAAACTGTGATGGTATGGATAAAGAACTAATACAAAGGAGAAGTCCATTTAGAACTATATGCAAGATTAAATATAAGTGCTATAATTCATCATAAACAATGGTAGTAAAGAAATTTAAGCATCAAAAGAGATGGTTGATAAGTTAAAGTTGAAAAGGTTAGAATATCCAAATCCATATAAAATTTCACAATAGAAATAACATAAGGTGCTAGCAGGTGAACAATGTTCAAGTTAAAATTTAAGATAGGTACATATCATGATAGAAAAATAAATGCACAAAATAATCTTAGGTTGGAAAAACATAGTGGGTTGTGAGTGATATGATTGTTCTTGTTCTCAAGGGTGGAGAGCATAGGGAGGAGTTGTAGGTGGGGGATACATAATTAGTTGAAACAGGTCTAGTGTTTTTCAACCTCCAATTATACATAGATAGTATGATTGTAATGAAAACCTTTTATTATTTAGATAGAAAAAATATAATGGAAGTCACCTTCCAAATTTACCACATCTATTAGTTAGAGTGAAAATTGCATTTTAATTTCTTCATATGATTGAAAAATATATGTACAAAATAATTGGAGGCTGTAAAACAAAATGGGTTGTAAGTTATTTCATTGTGCTTTTTCAAAACTCAAGGGTGGATAGTTTGGGGAGGAGTTGTAGTTGGGGGGAACATAAAACTAATGCTAAGGGGTGACTAACCAATTGGGTTGCTATGTGTAGAGGGTTTTACAATAGTATGTGGGTTGCAAGTTTCATAACACCCATTGTTTTCCAATCTCCAATTATACACAAACATTATGATTGTAATAAAAACCTTTTATTATTTAGAGAGTACGAATGTAATGAAAGACACCTTAAAAGTTTACCACAACTATTATTTAGAGTAAAAATTGTGTTTCAATTTCCTCATATGATGGAAAAATTAATGCACAAAATAATCATAGGTTGGAAAAACGTAGTGGGTTGTGAATTATTTCATTATGCTTGTTCAAGGCTCAAGGGCGGAGAGCTCGACGAGGAGTCATAGGTGGAGGATACATCAAACTAACCAAATTGACTTGACGGGTGACTACCCAATTGGGTTGTTATGTGTGGAGGGTTTACAACAATATGTGGGTTGCAGGTTTCATAACACCTAGTGTTTTCCAACCTCCAATTATGCATACATAGTATGATTATAATGAAAACCTTTTGTTATTTAGACAACAAAAGTGCAATGGAATTCACCCTCCAAATTTACCATAATTGTTTTTTATTAGATGTAAAATAGGTTTTGAAGGGACCCAAACCCGTTTACAAAAAACACCAGCTGAAGCGAAAGAAAACTACATAGAGCAAACAACAACCAAAAACCAACAAGCCATCAACACGACAACAACCAAAAAAGAGGGATAAAATTAGAAAAACTACATATTCTTTAAGATATTAGCAGCTTCCATGTCACTCACCGTAATCTTCTACAAATCATCCATAGCTTTAGACATATCTTTACCAGGGGCCCCAACTTGCACTTTAGTCTTGTTGCGAGTTCTAGCACCCGATCCACCCACATTTACCTCACTAATCAAAACAATCTGCACCCCAACCACTTTGTCAACCAAACCCACCTCCTCCATATGCCTACCACCAACACCAACACCCTCACCAAGATCAGTCTCATTGCATTTCTTGGCCATTTCAATAGGAGTAGAGATGCCCACAAACTCAAAATTCACAGTAGATTTAGTCCCCTCCCCACCCTTCACCAGATTTGCATTAATCCTTTCCAATTGGTCTTCCAAGGTCAGGATTCTTTCTTCAAATGTTTGCTTCATTTTCAATGTTTCCTCAACAATAGTCTTAAGTGACTCAAACAGTTCATCAACTTGATTCTGAACCGAGGAATCAACCACTTTACTCACTACACCCCTAACCCTAACATTGGTCATGTTGAGCTTGAGAAACACCCATTTATAATTTTTAAACAAATAAATAGATCCCTCCTCTGCCATCTCCAAAACATTAGGCACATCCTCACAGTTAAAGTTAAAAACATCTTTAACCTCAACATCATCCTCTTGGGAGGAACTCACCTTATCATCACTAATACCAACCTCCTTACCTTTACCTTCAACAACCAACATTTCCATCTTGCAAATTGGGTTGGGAATTTCCTCAGCAACAAAGCTCCTATTATGCACCTCCACATTCACACCTAGAGAATCCAAAGCACCCTGCCCACCATCCAGCTTCACAAGAGAAGCAACTTGAACCCCCACCATTTGGCTAGCAGGCCTAGTAGCCATTTTCTTATTGCAAAAATTCTTCGGAACCTACTTTATTTTGGTCCCCAAAATAGGGGAAAACGCATCACCAACAATTGCAATCCTATCTTTAAGGATAGTGGAAGGGGCAACAAGCTTAGCTTTCTTTGAATTTTTAGCAACCTTATCCTCACTACAAGTATCATAGTCCTTCTGGATAGGACCCAAGACCCCCTTATCTGACTTACCCACTTCAATAGGTTATGAGATCACTTCCATGGAGGCCTGAGAGTCTAATACATAATCTGTGTCCTCTTCCATTTCATAATCCTCCTCTAGGACTTTTCTTCTTATTCCCTTTCAAAGTGGCGGGCTCATCTTCAGAAATAGTCTCATAATCCACTGCCAACTTTTGTTGCTTACCCTTAGGAGTGGTAGCCAATGGCTTAGAGACCTAAAAATCTTTAGCATAATCTAAGATCAGTAAACTAAGTCCAACATGTAGCATCAGGTTCTTAGGGTTCCTTTTGTGATCCTTCAAACCATACTCCAAAGAAGCCAAGAGATAAAAGGGAAATGAAATTTTCTTCTTGTGGCGAAAATGGTTTAGGAGAACAAAGTGATAGGCATTAATTGTAGAAAAAAAACCTTCAAGAGTAATATACCTCATTAATTCCTCTACAACATCCCTCCAGAGAGTTTTAAGTGAGCTACGTTGGTACCCACCACTCTTTGTCATCTTCAGGTCTTGTTCTTTAGTCCCTTTTGAAAGAAAATTTGCATGGAAGCCTTTGATTCTTTCTTGTCTTTGTAAACCTTCTTCCCTTTCGTAGAGAGCCTAGTTATATCAGCAATAAAATCCTCATTAACATCAAAATCTGTACTACCTAGTTTCAAAACTCTGTTGTTCCAACCCTTAGGAAACAAGGTCGTAGCCTGTGGGTTATTACCATGCAACCTCTCCAAATAAGCAGTAAGCCCACCTTTCTCCAGAATACCCCAGACCTCCTTATTTTTCTTAACAACATCGTAGGAGAAAGGTTTGACACGATTCCTATCACCTCCTATGGTTCTTGGATTAGCAGAGCTTAGAAGATTGAGAACCTTGCGAGCGATAAGAAGAATCCTCAAGAAGGAGAGCCCAAAAATGCCTAGAATCCATGTGGCAACAGTATTATGGAAGAGGAAAATTATGAACTTAGAATATTGCTCCATACAAAGATCAAAGGAGGTACCATCATCATGATCAAAATCTAGCTTGCCATTACACAAAATAATTAGTTTCCACGTGATAATAGTCATTCAAGCCCATAGCATAATGAGGTGAACAACCAAGTTAGTAGTTTTGAGCATCATGATTTAAACAAGTTGTATCCTCCATGGGGAGGGGTTCATTAACATCCCACTCCCTAAAATCCCTAACACCAAGGTTAGAAAAAACATTAGCTAACCCGTTCCCTTCCCTAAATATATGAGAAATATAATACTCATCAAAGGACTCTAGGATATCAATATCATCCAGAATAATGGATTCAACACTCCAAGTAGGAACTGAAGACTTCTTGAGATTTTTAATAATATTGAGAGAGTCCTCCTCAAGCCACACCTTCTTATAACTTTTAGAATGCGCCATCTTCAAACTGTAATAGGCTACAGCCACTTCCGCAAAGTGGTTCATTTGGGTTCCCAAAGGGAGTTCCACATTGGAAAAAAACCTACCATTAGAGTTTCTTGACATTCCCCCACATCCAGCAGGTCCTGAGTTACCTTTAGCAGCTCCGTGAAAATTAACTTTCACCCATCCATTAGGGGGAGCTTTCCAAACAACATCATCTCTAAAGGATTTCCCTTTAGTGAGAGGAAGGGAAATATCACAAGGCAACTTCCAATTATGCACAATAGAAATATCATCCAGACTAAGTGTTACCCTTGAGCCATTTTGGAAAGAAGCCCCAGAGACAAAATTCTCTTTTATAGCAGCACAAATTTTGTGGGCCACAAAGATAGAAGGAAGAGTCGAGCTTCTGAAGATCCTGTTATTGCACTCCATCCATATACCCCAAGCAATATGGGGGAGATAAAGAGACCAAAGAAAGAGTAAGGAAATATTGGAGGAAGGTCCCACCCATTGAGACCACACTTCCCAATCAAAGAAGGTAACACCCAACATAGATTCCACAGAGAAAGAACATGGGCCCAAACTTCTCTAACAAATTTGTAACCAATCATCAAGTGAAAGGAATTCTTGACATTCTCTTCACAAGAGAAAGCATATGTTAGGCATCAAAAAACCTCTCTTGACCATATTATCATTAGTTAAGAACTTAGTAAGGAAAAATAGCTAGAAAAAATATTAACCTTGGGAATCAATTTAGAGGACCACAGGGAAGCCTCGAAAGGAGCAGGGCCAACAAAAGAAGCTTGAATCTGAAAAGCTGAGGAGATAGAAAATTTACCATTGGAATAAGATCTCCACATAATTTTATCAATAGGAGCAGTAGAAGGAATATGAACCGATGACAAAGCATTAAAGAGATCCTCCAACCCCAATTCCAGCTCATGCAACCTTTTCCAACAACCACCATCCATATAATCAACAACAAATCTACCAAACCTCCACACACAAATTTCCATGAAAGGGAGAGCCCATGGTTCATCTTTCAGAGGCCTATTACCAAACCAGCTATCTTCCCAGAACATAAATTTCCTATTATTTCCTAGCTGCCACTAGAGACCCTTAGAAAAAATCTTATGAGCCTTAACCAGGTAGTTCCAGAGAGCTAACCAACACAAAGGGGAAAATTCTGAAGGTCGAAGATCCCTTATACGATCAACCCCACAAAGATATTTTCTCAGGGAAATTTTAGCCCATTCACTCTTAGCCAAGATAAGGTTCCACAGTTGTTTTCCAAGGAGGCCTAGATTAAAATCTCTAATTTTACGAATTCTTAGACCACCCACCTTTTTGGGCATGCAGACATCATCCTAGGGAACCAAATGGATTATTTTCTTATCATCAACCCCAGTCCACAAGAAATTTTTCTAAATTCCTTCCAACTTATCAAGAATTTTCCTTGGCATAAAAAATAGGTTGAGAGCATAGATAGGGAGATTTTAAAAATTAGACTTGATTAGTTGCACCTTCCCCGCTTGACTTAACAACGCACCCTTCCAACCAGCTAGTTTGGAATTGAACTTATCAATCAATACCCTCCAAAAGGACTCAGGGACCACATTAGAGCACAAGGGGAGACCCAGATAAGACATAGGAAGCTCACCAATCTGGTACTACAATATTCTAGCAATTTTAATCTGCATGTGTTCAAGAGTGTTAAAGAAGAAAATAACACTTTTGGGTAAGCTAACCTTCTACCCTAAAGCAACATCATATCTTTGCAAAATAATTTTAATAGCTTTGGCTTCCTTAATAGACGACTCCCCAAGCATGAGAGAATCATCAAAAAAGTGTTGATGGGAACAAATAATATTACTAGAAAAAGGAGATAACCCAGACATTAGACCAGTATTATAAATCTTTGGATTAGGCAACCCAGCGATTCCACCATGATAATAAAAAGAAAAGGAGATATAGGATCTCCTTGTCTCAATCCCCTTGAGCAGTCAAAAATAAGTGAAGGAGAGCCATTGACAAGGACAAAGAACCTTAGGGTGGAGATAAGTTGGAGAATAAGAACCACCATTTTCTCCCGAAAACCAAAAGCTTTAAGAATATTAGAAAGAAAACCCCAATCAACTCTATCATAAGCTTTAAGCAGATCAAGCTTCAGAATAAAAACAACACACTTATTAACAATTAAGGAATGAATATTCTAATGGAAAGTAAGGATGGAATCCAAAATTTTCCTAACTACCACATAACCATTTTGTTGAGGAGAAATGATAAGACAAAGAACCTTTTGTAATCTAGCCGCTAACACTTTAGAAAAGATCTTGTAAATTGAATTACATGGGCTAATGGGGTGAAATTCATCAAAGGAGGCAACCCATGATTTCTTAGGGACAAGAACAATAAAAGAGGAATTTAATTCCTTCAAAAGATTGCCACTACCAAAAAATTCCTTAACAGCTTCCACAACATCCTTGGCAATAATATCCCAAAAATATTGAAAAAAGAACATTGGAAAACCATCAAGCCCCGGTGCCTTATTACCCTCAAAAGAGAAAACATCACTTCTAATCTCCTCTACCAAAGGAATACACACCAAATTCCTGTTAATATCATCAGAGATGACATGAGGTATGTTCCTAAGAAGATCCTCCTGACACCCCAAGTCCAACTCCCCTTCCACTAAAAGTAGATTAGAGAAGTAAGAAGATGTCGCTTGCTGCAAATCAACATCATTCTCCAACACCTGATTGTTGAAATTAATAGTATTAATATGATTAGAAGCCCTATGTTTTAGAGTAGGGAGGTGAAAAAACCTTGTGTTTCTATCCCCACTTTTCAACCACATAATACGAGATATCTACTTCCAAAATTCCTCCTCCTTCACAACAATATTATGCAATCTAGAAAGGAGAACATTCTCCTTCAAAGCCAAAGATTGATCATACCCAAAAACTTGGATGGACTGCTACACAACAAGAAGCTCCCGGTTAACCTCCTCTTTTTCCAAAAAAATGTGACCAAACAAAGACCTATTCCATTTCCTGACAATATTCTTCACATTGGAAAGCTTATTGGCCACTCTATACATAGCCATCCCATCCACTTGAATGTTCCACGAATCTTGAACCAAATTTTAGAGGTCAGGATGACATGTTCACATTTTTTCAAATCTGAAGGGGAAATTTTTCTTCCTACCCAAGAGATCCATCGAAAGAGATAGAGGAAAGTGATCTGGCCCAGACTTGTCAAAGCCGAAAGTGAGAAAAAATACGAAACAAGCCAATCAAGGGTGATAAGAGAATGATCAAGCTTAACCTGAATAAGAGCATCACCCACCCTCCAGTTAGACTAGGTGAAAGAGGCCTCTTTAAGATCCAAATCAAGGAAAGCATTATCATTAATGAGGTTCATAAGATCATATCTACTGTCATCTACAATCTGAGAGCCTCCTAACTTATCAACATCATGCAGGCCATATTAAAATCCCCCATAACCAACCAATTAACAATAGGATGCGACAATTTGAAGGAGTCCCAAAATTTTTTTTGGCACTCTTACTATTAGGGGCATAGATATTCAAAAGGGTCCAAGAGAACTTATCCTTCATATTAATAAACGAGGTGGCCACATGGTTACAATCACGGAACACCTCAATCCCCTTAACTAACTTAAGATTCTGAAAATTAACAATCCCTCCTGATGCACTGGCTGCATTAGAGCAATGCATACCACAATCCTTACAAATCTTATGCTTATGCTTAGATAATTTATCCATACCCATTTTAGTTTCTTGAATTAAGAAAATATCAGGATGATGATATCTTACCAGATTAGCAAGAAGATCATGCTTATGAGGGTGATTTAACCCTCTCATATTCTAGGAGATAATCTGCATAAGAGCTTATTGGAGGTACTCTCAGAGAAAATCTCCAACAAGGTTCTGTGAGTTCCATTAGCAATATCCATTCGGCTCTCCTTATCCCTGGTTACATTTGAAGGAGGATGACCACGACCTCTTAGCTCTGACCCACAGTCTAACCTTTTCCTGTTTCTAGTGACAACTCCCAAAGAAGGAGAATGCTTATTTCTATTTCTACCTCTCACTGGAATGTAGGGAGGGTTGTCAGGATCATCAAAATCAGCAATATGATTTGTTTCAGATAAAACCTCCAACCCTTCAACATTCGAACTATCCTCCTATGGCAGAATTTCACATCCAAGAGCCCCTAAAGGAGGAGAACCCATACCCTCATCCAAATACACCTTATCTTCCACCAGAGCCTCAAAACTAATCTCTTCAAGAGACTCCACCATATTAAGAATAGGGGAGGGAATAGTATCCTCACCACCCTACTCTTGCTCCACACTAAGCCTTTCCATATCAACCTGTCCATCATGAATCCCAAGATTCTCACCAACTACCTTATCCATTTCCATAGTTTTTTCATACACCACGACTGCCTCACCACTAGGAATAGACCCCTCTTTTTTCATAGGCTTCGAAGATGGCACTTTAGGGACCTTCTCCTTTTCCTTCCACTGTTTAGTGACCTGCTTCAGCATTTTAGAAGGGAATTTCTTAGCACAATGGCTGGATTTTTGCAATGGAAGCAAGCAAAAGGAATTGAATCAAATTCCATCACTTGCTCCCATATACCCCAAACTTGGAATTGATCTTCACCACAAAGGGAAGGTCAGTAGATTGTTCCACATTCACACAAAATATGGCATAAACAAGACACTTCTTGGACACCATCATTTGATCAATTGACAGTAGACACCCAAAGGTATTTGCTATCCCTTTGAACACTTCCTCATCCTAGAATTCAAGAGGGAGGTCTATAAGTCTCACCCAAACTAGTGCAACCGAGAAGGAACATGAATTAGGATTGAAGCCAGGTTCCCACATTTTCAACATCAAAGAAGACTTCCCAATAAACCACAGGCCACCCTTAAAAGTCACTAGTAAATCACCTTCACAATTGAATGTGAAGTTGAAGAAACCTTTAGCCATAGCAACCACATCAACCTATCCCTTAGGTCTCTAGTGATTCAATGGAAACTTGTGAAATTGAGCTCAATATGAGGATGCAGTCCAACAAATTTACCCAAAAAAGACATGTCCATATTTGAAACACTTTTTTCAACAATATAGTTTTTGACTGAGATAGAGTATTCTCTAGTTTTAGCATTCACAGCAAAAGCCACAAGAGGAGAGAAAATTTTACCTTTGGGCTTCGTGCCAATTTTTTTTGACCATTTAAGAGATGAATCCGAGAGGAAAGCATCCCTAGTCTTGTCAGCCCCAAGGCCCAGACCTTTAGAAGTTGCATCCAATCCATCAAAAGGCAGACTAGGCCCAAACTTCTTAGCACCGAGATTCCCCTTTTCATAGGACACCGGAGAAAGCGAAGGACAAGCAACCTTCGGAGCACCTTTCCCACCATAATATCCATTAATCATAATAGGGGACCCACTCTGCTTACCTACAACAAAGGATCCACCTAACATCACCTTCCCATCAACAAGTCATCCGCCATTAATGCCTGCAACACCACCAAGATTTCCAGCCTTGTTGAAGTTTGAAATTGCACCACTGCCATTGCCACAATTGTTAGAGTGAAAATTGTATTTTAATTTCTTTAAATGATTGAAAAATATATGCACAAAATAATTGGAGGTTGGAAAACATAGTGGGTTGAGATTTATTTTATTGTGTTTGTTCAAAGCTTAAGAGTGGAGAGTTTGGGGAGGAGTTGCAGGTGGGGGAAATATAAAACTAACCAAATTGATCTAAGGGGTGACTAACTAATTGGATTATTATGTGTAGAGGGTTTTACAAAAGTATGTTGGTTGCAAGTTTCATAACACCTAGTCTTTTCCAACCTGTAATTTTACATAACATTATGATTGTAATCAAAACCTTTTTTATTTACAGTATAAGAATGTGATGAAATTTACCTTCAAAATGTATCACAACTGTTGGTTAGAGTAAAAATTGCATTTCAATTTCTTCATATGATTGGAAAATAAATGCACAAAATAATGGCAGGTTGGGAAACACAGAGGGTATGAGTTATTTTATTATAATTGTTGAAAGCTAAAGGGTGGAGAGCTCAGGGAGGATTTGCAAGTGGGGGATACATAAAACTAACCAAATTGAGTTGAGGGATGACTAACCAATTGGGTTGTTACATGCAAATGGTTTTACAATAGTATGTGGGTTGAAGGTTTCATAACACCCAGTGTTTTCCAACCTCCAATTTTACAAAATAGTATAAATGTAATCATAGCTTTTTGTTATTTACACACTAGGAATGTAATGAAAGGCACCTTAAAAATTTATAACAATTGTTACTTAGAGTAAAAAATGTGTTTCAATTTCTTCATATGATTGAAAAATAGGTTAGAAAATACAATGTTTGTTCTCAATTATTTTATTTTTCCTATTCAAAGCTTAAGGGTGGAGAGGTCGAGGAGGAATAAACTTTCTTGTGATAAATAATTACATTGTATAAAGAAAATATGGTATGAATATATGAGAAAAAATATCTAATGGTGCTTATGAATGTGCAAACTTTCTTGAATATTTATGCTACACATGTTATTGTTGATGCCAAATTTTGACAAGGTAATAGTGTCTTATGGGAAACTCAGTTTATGGGGGACCTTTTGCCCTAAACTGAGTGACCTTTGAGTTTTTAGAGAAGTCGGCTTCTTCTATAATGGTGGTTTGGAAAGGGAGAATGAAATATATATAATAAAGTAAAGTCTAACCTAAGGTGATGCGCTGAGACTTAATGATAGGCATGATAAATCATAGATCTAAGGGCCCGATTGGTATTTGTCCAGAAAGGTAGAAATTGAAGATTAAAGTATAGATAATTCATTCATTGACATAAAATAACATTTCATACATTCCTACTACCAAGAAGAGTCATTAGGCATGATTTAGATCAGCAAACTTGCATTCAATATATATAGAAGTTCTCAAATGAAATATCTAGACAATAGCAACACAGTTTAAAATTTAATCAAATAGCATGAAAGAACAAAAAGGCTGAACAATTGGAATAGTCTGAAAGTATTTTGCAATAAAATAAAACAGTAATAAAGGCCTGGTGTCTTTTCCTAAAATCAGTGTTCCTTCAAAAATCTAGACTCATTCACTCCAAACAGAGAGAAGTATATATAGTAGAAAACTCCCACCGCCTTAGAGAGCAATAACAAAAAATATTTTGCGATCTCTGGAAATGATGCAGAAATGAGTATATTCCCCAAGCCATTGCAATAGAAAAGATTTGAAACCAAGCATCTGGTCATTCCAGGCCTAGGTGAATCCCCTGCTAATGATGGCGGTGGTCCCGACAAGGTTAAACCGACAAGTGTCATCATCCCGTGAAGAAATTATGACACACGGTGGCCAGTCGAAACATTTGGTTTGCTTGATTCATTGCCTGAATACGAAACCTGCCGAAGAGACATGTGGCTAGATAGCGTTGGCCATGTGAACCTTTATCTTTCACCATTGAAGACTTGTGCCAAGGTGACATGTGTCTCGTGGATGGAGCTCTATCCAAAAGTGGAGGAATGTGATCATTGGTTGTGTGCAAAAGGGATGTGTAGTAGCATTTCGCTGCTCACAGTCGTTATTTCATGCTTTCGCTGAAAGATTGCGCAGAGTAGAAATGTAGAAAAATTCATTGTAGATATCAATCATGGGGCCCACCAAATTTCTTTTAGGAAATGAGAGCTACGTGGCACTCGAGCGTGGCCTTATGAGGAAGCAAAAAGGAACAATCAAAATGGCCCACAACTATGACACATGGAGGAATAATGAGGATTCCTAAGATACGAAGGAAAGGAAACCTCTGGGGTGCATAGAGAAGACAGGTGGAGGGGGAAACAAACATTGACAAAAAGGTCAAGTGGATTACTTGAGATGCATGGGTTGATACTTAGAGCAAAATAAACCCGAAGGGAGCTTGTTGAATATTTATTCACAACTTTTGGCGACTACCAGGGGCGTTTCACTTGAGGAATAGAGAACCCAAAATTTATCTAGTTTTGTAGACCAGAGTGCCATTCACCAGGTAACAGAGTCAAAGCCTGGAAAGAGCCACCTGCAGTGGAAACCAATTGTCCTCAGATGGCCTTACTATGTTGTGCAAATTCTCTTACACTCTACCTAGGTTGATCATTTCTTTATGAGGAAGAATATCAGGTAAACCGGCCCCTGCTTCACAATGGAATAGTAGTTGCACAAGAGGATGAATGACTCCTTCAATGTCCTATAGTAGGAGGATGGTTGAAAGTCTAGAAATCCTTGGGGTCATTCTCCTCTTCTATTCTTTCTGCAATCAATTCAACTATAGCGATGGAGCCATCCTCAAGGAATGGAGATGGTAGGCCCATCTCATTCAACCTGGAGAAACTCTCCCACATGTTGTCCATTGTCTTGCTTAGAGTAGCAGTAGCCACTTTAGTGCCCTGGAAGGTAGCATGGTAATGGATAAACTTATTTTCCATCTAGGCAGCAGCATCCTGATCTTCAATTCCTGCCTTGGTGAGGTCTTCATTAGAGACCAAATATAACTTGGTGAGTAGATCCTTCACTTCTGAAACCCTTTCCAACATAAACCGTGGGAATTTATCAATTGTACCATGAGCTTCCTGGCTCAGTCTTGATGCTTTGGCGATGAACCGGAGTGTGGGTTGCAATGTTAGGAAAATTTTTTTGATCTTTTCCCAATGAGAAATATACAACTGCCTAATTAATGGAATAATATTAAGCTGCACAAGGGAGGATAGGAGCGAGATTTTAAGAGAAGCGATCTTTGTGTCCTTTGAGTCAATGGCCTCAGCCAACTCTGCACTTTTTCTTTTTTTGGATACCAGTTGCTCCATGGAGCTGCTCATCTCTTTATTCTAGTTTTCCTCAACTCGAGAGTGGTTTCCTGAATGCATGTCAAGAGTGGACTTTGTCTCCTGAAGTTATTTTTCTAATTGGGCCTTTTGGCCCTCAAACTCGACATATTTCTCCTATAACTTATGCTCATATTGAGCTTGCTGCTACTCTAAAGCCTCCTTCTTTTGTGCTATCCCTTGATTATATTCAATGTGAAGCCACTCCAGCTCCTCATTCTTCAGCTGCAAATTTTGCTCCGCCTCCTGATTCTTAGTATGCAACTCATTAACCATAGTAGGGTCAATAGTCTAAACCTTCACAAGCTCGCCCTAAAGTCTATTTCTTTCATTCTCTACTGCCAACACCCTTTTTGTCAAACGTACAACATCTGCTTCCAAGGATTTCTTCTTTTTTTCCAAAAAACTAGCCTTTTCCTTTACTAATTTAAGTTGCTCATCTCTTTTCTTCAACTGGCGACCAGTTTTAAGGAAGTCAGAGGTGACCGCCCATTGTGTTTCCTCCATCAGCTCAACCTTATCCTGTGGTCGGGCCACCTTCATGTCAAGCCCTAATACATATATTTCATAGTCTTCTAGATGTATCTCCCCTTGTGGCTTGGTTACCGCTAGGTACATGGTTGCAAAATTTTGCTCTTGCTGGGTCTCATCATAGAGAGTTTTCATTTTTGGCTCATAAGGTGTACTATCATCCTTTGCCTGTGCTTTTCCATTCTATTTATGTGTGCTTCCTTTCTGCAGACAATCTGTGCCATGAATTGGGTTGGTGACGAAACTAGCCCACCTGTGAAAGGAGCACCGAAAGGCAGGGCATATGGATAGGTAATTTTGATAGGCCCAGACATTTTCTTTTTCTAGAGAGTGACAGTTTACGGGGAGAAGGGTGAAACATTCCAAAGCTTGGTTTGAGAACCAGTAAAAGGGCTTGCCGCTTGCCATGGCTCAATTGGTGAACTGACAAGAGGACTCATGGGCTGGAACGATGAAGGAGCTATCATTGTGGATTCAGCCTGCTATGAGGGAAGAGGAGGATTTGCAGTGATAATGGAAGTAGGGGTGCCTACAGGGGGCATGCCTTCGAAAAGTGAGGCAAGGAGGGCCTAAGCAGCAGTAGCTAGTGTAAGGATCTATGGAGGAGTAAAGGTGGGTGGAGTGATATGTGAGAACTGGGTGAAACCTCCCGCATGTGTTGGATCAAAGGTGGGAAACAGAGGGCCAGTACTCATGGCAGGGGTTGCCCTAGAAATAGTAGATGATACCAAGGATTGGGAAGTAAGAGAAGGAGTGAACTTTACCTATTGACTAGTCGATGGTGGCTCCAGAATCGTTAGTGACTCTTCCTCATCTTCAGGCTCCTGGCTAGTTGCAAGCACCTATCTTCTAGCAGGTTCTTGCAAACTCTCTCTGATAATGGTCTCCGTACATTTCCATTTTGAGGGTAGGGTTTCACCAGCCTTGGCAGTTACTGTCAGTTGTTTCCATGGTACTCTAGCTATCTTAGAGGCCCAAGTGAGTGTATGCGAAGCCCTTGATACATTAGACCACACATTTGTGGCTACATAGGTGGGTTGTCCAGATCTTTTCTCCTGTGGTGCGTAGGATGTAAAAGTAGCCGCTTCTTCTTCTTCTTGTTCTTCGGATTCACCTTCTAGGTCATTGTCTTTATTGGCACTAGAGTCGAGGTTGGGATGCCCTTCATCCTGCCATTTTTCAAATTATTTTTGTCCTTCAAGCTTTCATAAGGAGCATCCAATTGCCCTATCTCTTGGTGATATTTCCAAAAATCTTCTATCTTCTCGTTAGTCCATTCCTCATTCTTCCGCAACTGGTTGTACATGGTGCATTCCATTTGGACACTATCCTTAGCCACCACCACAACAAAGTAAAACTTTTTCCATGGCTCTCTAGTATCATGTGTGGGAACATGCGCTAGTTCAACAAAAATTTCATCCTTGTCCACCCGTGGGTTGCGTCTCTTTTCCCAGTAGGGTCAAGGAACATGAGTAACCTTCATGTGCAACTCTGATAGGTCATTGAAAGGGTTGTAATCCCATTTATCACATACCAAAACCAACCCTAAATGAGCTGGTTTATCCTACAACAACTGATCTGATTGTTTCTTTAACAGAGTCACCATTTTGAAATTCTTCAAACAAGTAAAGAATCCTTTTCTCTTGACACTTGGGCTGTTGTAGAAGGTATAATCAATTATGCACACCTGCCGATACATTTCAAGCATGAGAACTCTATTTTTGATGCAGGCCAGGAGTACGAAAGGTTGACCGATGAAGCCCTGCATCCAGAGAATTATGAAATCCAATCCAAAGAACTAGTCACAAGCGGGAGTGAAACTCTACATATATCCGATCTGATCTATGTTGAGTTAGATAGTGTCACCTCATCCTTGTAAATCTTGCAAGACCAGAGTTATAAAATAATCTGAAAATGCATAGTAATTATATGTTAGGGAAAGAAAGGGTATCCATGTGGATACTAGCTTCCTCTTCTTCTTCTCATAAAAAATTGATAATTCAAAATATCTGCCGAAGCAATCAGGGTTTTGATGTAGAAACATGTCAACCAAGAAGGAGAGAAATCTAAACCTTCTTTTCACTGGGTAATTTTTTATTTCCCATATCATTTCCTCAACTAAGAATTTGGCCAAATCATACCAGAAGGTATCATGTTGTTTGTGGAATTGAAAAGTTGGCCCTAGTTGAAAGGTTTCCACCATCTCGTCGAAGTCTCAGCCGCACAAAAATGCTAGCATTGACAAGGTGTCCTGCACGTCCTCGCGAAATGAACTGCGCGGCAATGGGATACTCAACAACCTAGCACTTGGGATTCCCTTCCTACCAATTTCCTCCATTAGGAAATATGAGCTCTTTTTCATCGCCTTCCACATTTTTTCTCCTTTAGTATGAGAGAAGGACTCAATTCGCTCCTTTCTTTTACTTGGGTCTGGGATACATAGCATATGCCAAATGGCTTGTGGGCTGATGTGAACACTTAAGGTTCGGCCCTCGATGCAATGGGTGCTAGGGTTATAACATTGAATGGCAACATCAAATATCTCCAGGAAATAATGTACCAGTGGGACCATGTATTGTGGAAGACCACTATACCAAACCTTCTTTTTTGTAAATGTGTCTCCCTTAGGTGACCTCATCCTTGCATAAGCTACTTCACTTAAGGATTTAGGGTTTTTTGCGAGGCATGGGTCATGAATATTATCCCATTTCTCTTCAACCCTTTTCTAGTTTATATAATATTTAGGCCTATCCAGTTGTATTGTATTTTCCCTCTTCGGCTTGCTTGGTATACCAGGCATAGCATGTGATAAATCTTCATAGATATACACATCTTTTGAGGACCGTATAGCATTAAGAAAATCTTGGCCAATCTCCTCTTGAATTTTTTGTGATGAACTCTCTGACATTTTTCCTTCAGATGAACACTTCTATAGGTTTTGAATTCTTTGTAATTTTACTTGGCTCTGGGTATGCTAAAAACCTCTCTTCACTTGGCTTGGCATATTTCAAATGACATTAAGCCTTAAAAGCTTTTTCATGCAGTATTTTAGCTATTTTTTCTCAAGGTGGTAGAAGAAAGTGGGCTTTTTGCATTTAATTCAACATGTACCATTAATTCTTTGGTTCGTGCAAAAATGAATTACTTTCCATTTCGAAGTGGAAAGAATTCATTATTGTGTTTGGCAACCGTGTGATACGCTGTGATTTCCTTGAAACTTGAGCTGACAATTTTCCTTCTAACCTTGCATTAGAATGTGTTGGCAATTAATATCCCAAATGGAATGATTAAGCCGAAGCAAATGACCACCACTTGAAAAGATATGAATCTTGTATTGGGATTTGGGAAAATCCTGTGAGGTGACACAATAGCCTATAGATTGTGCAACTTACTGTCAATGAGCACCACCATTTTGAAATTAATTAATTAGCTCTTATTAACTTTGCACACATTGAGCCATACTTCTACAGATGCAACCAGTCAGGAAATGTGAGCAAATGCAGGCACACCTTTCAAGTTGGCACTTAGTTATCATCACATTTTCTCAAAATGGATTAGCATGCTTTTTTCTCATTTTTTCTATAAATAGGCCGCTAAGTAGTGAGGAAATCATACTTAGCATTTGAGAAAATTTTAGCAATAGGTCATTGGCACAGTATTTATCATCAGTAAGCGAGTTTCCTCATAGTCTAGGTGGTAGGCAAGTTTCAGGAGTAGTTAGAAGGTAGTAGCATTGTGTTAGTACCATGGACACTCTCATTAGGCTAGTTTCTTACAAGTCACAGACAACTTTTCTGGGAGAGACTTCCACTAGGCGCTTGAAAAGGATGACCAAAAATAAACACACCCTGGTTTTGATAGTCATAAAATGGGTTCTGGGTAAGGACTGCATAGAGTATGAGGAAAAATACTATGTAAACACTAATATCTGCTCGCACTTTGTTGCGTCAATGTTAGACATTGGTATCCCCATACCTCTAATTTTGAAGTTGGTCAAGGAAATATTTTTGAAAAAATACCTGAATGGTCTAGGTGAGGTCATCGCTCACGCTGCGTATGGGGTAGGCCTGCCAACAACTAGTGACCTCTGGTGCTACATTGACGAGGAAACAATTGTTGTATGGCTACCATTTCTCAGTGGATTCTGCCTCCAAACACGTGAGGAACATCAACAGAGGGTTACCTAGGCCTTGCACTTCCTATTCTGTAGCTACAACGTAGTGCCATTCTACAACATTGATTGGTACACTGACTTCAGGAACCTGGTGTTCCCTCCTCCAATGGTGGTTTCTCCAAGTGATTATGCTTCTGCTACTAATGTACCTACTGGTGAAGATGTCGTAGATGTTGATGTTAATGCATTGATCATTGCTGCCTGTGCTCTTGGATGAAATGCCTCCTTGTCTCTTTGTTTCCTGTTGTTAAGAATATGCCACCTGTTTCTAGCTTTTGAGAGCATATATGAAAAGAATAACACATATAATCATATACATTTTGAATTATGGCTATCTCTTAGACATTTTTTGCCATATAAAAATGAAAGAATATATATATAATGACATATATCTTTATAAAATACATGGCTCTCTCTTCTTTTTTCATATTTGTTGTATGGGTTCTTTTTATTAGCATATTTGCATATTTCATTTGCATATGGGTGTATTTCTTGATTATTTTTGTAAAGCAATTCTACTACTCTACTCTCTGCAATGATGGGTTGGGTTGCTTTATGCCAAAACATTAACTAATCTCTAAAAAGACCTGCCAACACAAAGGGAAAGAAAATAAAAGCATTATTCACATATGTACAATAATAAAATTTGGCACTTAATGGAATAGCTTAAGATGAATCCTGTTAACCGGATTTCCTAAGGCTTCATGTTCCATGTTTTCTAACTCAAAAGCATTATGCTCTTTGCACTGAATGATTTTAAAGGGGCCCTCCCATAGGCTATCAAATTTTCCATGCTGACCTAGCTTAGTAGCCATTTCATTATATTTAAGCACTAAGTCTCCACACTTTAGGCCTTGGTTGGAAGTCCTCTTGTCAAACCATCACTTGACCACTCGTTGGCAGTTTGTCATGGCTGTTAGAGAATTTTCCCTTTTTTCCTATACTTCTAACAGTTCAGCAAGCCGAACCTCCATGGCATCATTTTGTTCTATCTTGAGGGATTTCAATAGTTGAAGCATTGGAATCTCCATAGATATAGGCAACATTGCCTCTTTCCCATATACCAACATAAGGTGAAGTCTTAAGGACTTGCTTAGGAGTTACATGATCTGCCCAAAGCACCGCTTAGAGGTTTTGTGTCATTCTCTCTAGTGCTCTGAACTAATTCTTTTAAGGAGTCAAACTAGGTTCTTGTTTGTTAACTCCGCTAGGTTGTTCCCCTGTGGGTAATAATTTGATGATGTTTTGAGGAATATGCGATTTGTTAATGCAAAGTGACATACCTTTGCACCTAGGAAAGCTCTGGCATTATCGAAAATGATAGTCTTCAAAGGACCAAACCTTATCACCAGCTCTTCGAGGAAATCCATTATCTCTACCTCTGTTGCATTTTTAAGCGAAACAACCTTTGTCCATCTTGTGAAGTAATCCGTAGCGGTCAGAATCCACTTGTGCCCGACACTGGAAGTGGGATTAATCATCCCGACAAATTCCAAGCCCCATTGTGCAAATGGTTCATCCACCACTATAGGCTTGAGAGGCATTGCAAAATTCTTCCTTCTTCCTATAAAGAACTAGCATTCTTTGCAAGAGTTTACCAAAGAGTGGGAGTCGTTGAAAAGTGTGAGCCAATAGTAACCTACACACATGATTTTGATGGTAGTGGTCTTAGCGTAGAAGTGTACACCCGCAATGCTGTTGTGGAAAGTGTCAAGGATTCTCTTTGATTTCTCTGTAGTAACGCATCGCAGCAGAAGACCATTTAAATTCCTTTTGAAAAGGACTCCTACTAGTGCATATCTGTAATTCTGCAGCTGATATTATCTCCTCTTTTAGGAGGAAAGACTTGGCAGATACTTTCCTATTTACATAAACCTCACTCTATTTGTTAGCCAACAACCCTCGAACTCTAGCTCATTTATCAGAACAAGCTCCGGTTGCTCTTCCTCAACAAGTATCTCTTCGTCATGCACTATGTATTCACATAGTCCTCTTCCTTGGACAGTTTTAGTGGGTTTGACCTCAATGTCATATTCAAGGATCTTGGTGATCCAATTAGCTCTTTTTTTTTGTGATTTCTCCCTCCATGATATATTTGCACACACTAGAACGTGCAACATAGATGATCACTTTGTTGCAGGAAATTAGATGGTAGAATTTCTTCAGTCCCTTCACTATTGCAAAGGCTTTCCTTTCGATAAAATTATAATTTGTCTCATATTCCTTTAGGGTCCAGGAGTAGAATGCCACCGAATGTTCTCATTTTCCTTCATTATCTTTTTGAGTTAAGACAGTAGCAATACTAGACTTGCTACTGAATGCATACATTATAAAATCCTTAGATAAGTCTGGATTAACCAATACTGGAGTTGCGGAAATAACATCCTTAACTTTTTCAAAGGCTTCCCGGGCTTCCTTTGTCCACTTGAATGTTTGATCATTTTTAAGCATTAGGGTGATCGGCTTAATTATTCCTGCAAAGTCAGAAATAAACTTGCTAACAAAATTTACCTTGCCCAGGAAGGACTAAACACCTTTCTTGTTAACTTGAAGGGGAAGTTCCTTGATGGCTTTCGCCTGCTCGGGGTCGATTGAAACTCCTTCTTTGGACACAATGTGTCCTAACAGCTTGCCTTGCGGCACTCCGAATACACATTTTTTTGGATTTAGGGAAATCCAAAAATCCTGGAATTTCTAAAAAACCATTTCTTAGTGGTCAAAATGATCATCCTTAGACTTAGAAAACACAATAAGATCATCCAAAAAAATTAAGATAATCTTATTGATTAGCTCTCTGAAAATGATTTACATTTCCCATTGGAATGTTTCCCTTGCATTGGATAAACCAAAAGGCATTTTATCATATGCAAATGTTCCCCATTTTGTGGTGACCATGGTCTTGTGTTGGTCCTCCTCTTTAACTAAAATTTGATTATAACCGGAAAATCCATCAAGTAGAGAAAACATTTTCAACCCTGCCACTGTTTGTAGGATCGTCTCCATAGAAGGAAATGGATAATGATCCTTCAGGGATGCTCTACTCATATCTCAGAAGTCCACACACAAGCGGATATCTCCATTCTTCTTTTAGACCAGGACCAGATTGGATACCCACATGCTATGCTTGATTGAGAAGACAATTCGTGACTCAATTAGCTTTGTTAGCTCTTACACCGTTAGTGCTTCAATTTTGGGGTTTACTAGCCTCTGCTTTTGTCAGATTGGTTTTGTGCCTCTAGTCAGCTCAATGGTGTGCTGGATGATGTTGGGATTGTATGCCTTCAGGTCTTCATAAGAATAGCCCACTACCCCTTCATATTTCTCACAGAAATTGATGAGCCTCTATTTATCGTGGTGTGATACATCTTTCCTGACTTGAAGGCTTCTACCATCTAAGACCCGAAGGTCTATGTAATTGCTTTTGTCTACCAAAAACTTCCATCTATTATTTCTTTCATCATCACAATCAAAAAAAATTTCGAGAGTAACCAATCCTTTCATAAGTTTGTTAGATTTGAGCTGCATGATTTGTCCTTCATAAGCCTCTATGATTTTTGGTTGGAGCTAATCAAAAAATTCCCCTAACTATTGGATAAATGAAGCAATGTGTTCATCACTCTCAAACACCTGCCAACTTTGATCATTATTGGGAACCACTAGTCAGACTATTACTCATATAGAGTATTTGTTATGTATCAGGTCAGAGATAGGATCAAACTGGGATCTGATTGCTGCCATGTGATTAGTGTCTCAATTTTGGTCTCGGGAAATAGTTTGGATATTGAAAGCTTCAAAACCTTCAACCAGGTCCCATACATGATGCTGATATGATCTCATGCGAACATTCCTTGCCGTAGAAACTCCTCAGACTTGGTTGACCACCAGTTTGGAATCTTTGAACACCATTAATTTCTTAATGCCCATTCACTCCATAAGGCTTAAACCTTGAACTAATCCTTCATATTCGGCTTTATTGTTCGAACAAGAAAACTAGAAGTAGAAAGACCTTAGTATTTTTTCATTTTATGGGGATATCAAACATATCCCCACTCTTACACCTACTTTACATATTGCTCCATCAAAGTACAACATCCACAACTCAAGTGCTTCGCTACCTTTGAACTCTTTGGCAACCTTCGGGAGCACTTGGTTTTCATCATAGATTTACATAGGTGCCCAATCCTGTAGCATGGTAATTTATGAAAGGATCATTTTCCATGTGTTCACTTAACAGAGCATCTTCTTAATCATTCTGGTCTCTAGTCACCTTTTCTTCCTCTAGCAATTCAACAAAATACATTTCTTTCTTGGTGATAGAGGTATGCGTGGCTTCAAAATTGATCATGGCTTCATCCGCTACATGCTTAGAATGTAACACTTCTGATTCTATCTTCATTTTTGCACCATGCTTGGTTCTGAGAATCAGATGTGACCAATCTAGGGATAGGTATCTGCCCACATTTGAAGTAAACTCTTTGGATAGACAAAGGTCGAACATGGGAGAAACATCCATGATCATAGTGTCTTGCGATACAATGATACTAGGGCAAGAAAATAGAGTTAAAGGAAGTGCTTTGATCATACCTACAATTTCAACTTTATTTCCATAAGCTGCATTACTCCCCTTTTCATGGGTTCATAGATGAGTCCTAAAGCTTCAACTATTTGTTTAGGCATAACCGTAGTGTTGGCACCAGAATCAATCATTGCATTGTGCAATAAATTCTTCCCTATAATGAGAGTTAAGAAGAAGGGTTGAGGCTTTAACTTATCTCTGACTTCGGAAAGGGATTCTCTTGTGTTGTTCATAAGGACTTTGGAAGGGATAGTTGATCAACAGCCTTTGCATTGGCTAACTGCTTTGTTGGCATTGTGTTGACCTCTTCTTGAAGAGCCTTTTGTAATAGCATCTTCTACTCCAGGATAGCTAGAATGTCCCATAGAGACACATTAGTGGATACTTTCTTCAATTGTTCCACCACATTGAAATGTGGAAAACTTGGAGGTTTTTTCTCATTGCTCTCGTTATGATAATTTCCTTCTACGGCTGATATTGTGGCGGTGTAGTAGAAGTGCCAGGTATTTGATCGAAAGCACCTTTAAGTTGCAGAGCAACTGATTTGTTGGTAAATCTCCTCTTTGAGCGAGTGTTATAGTCAGATTGCACTTGTGTTTTTTTTGATATAGACATATCATTAGCAAACACTACTTCTTCTTCTTCCATCCATGAGAAGAGTGCATGATCAGGAGTGATTTCAGATTCTTGTTTTAGAGAAATCCCTTGCATTTGCACGGTAAGGACTGCATTCTCCATTTGTGGAGAGGCATATACATATAATCTGTGGTCTGACATCGCACCTTGGCTGTGCTGCTCCGTCATATTTTGTTGCAAGTTGTCATGCAGACAGTTCTAGGGCATATGCACATCACTACAAGGGAAGCACCACAGATTGATATCATCAATGAGGTTATTTTTTCCCAGCGTCAATTCCCTACTCAAGCTTGGTGAAGCACTCATCAGTGGAGTAAGCAAGCAACGACACCATTTGGTTGGCTGTCAAAGTTGGTGGATTAGTACGGGAACTGCCTTGGTACTAATTCTATTGATATGACGACCGTCTGGCTTGATAGTTCTGATAGGTAGGCTTCAGAGGCATTTGATTGGTTTCTCTTGAGGGTGGTTATATCATTTTCCATAGTCTACAACATTTCTTTAAGATCTCTCATTTCATCCTTGAAAGAACCGGATGTAGAGGTGACATTTTGTCGCACTACCACATATGTGTACATTGGTTGGGGAGATGCAGGTGCACTTGTCGACATGACTTCTTGTGTGGACATTGATATTTCAGGAAATATCGGCATGATGGGTCGAGGAGGAAGCTTTCCACAATCTATCAAATGATTCTCAGCTTTGACTACAACACTGTAAACATCTAGTAGAGTAGCTCCCCCCAAAGATTTGATCATCATGGAAATGTCGAGGTGAATAGACTTCAGATAAAATATGAATGCCAACTCAGGAGTTGAGCAGATAGTAATAGAGATCCTCTACTAGTTCATGTTGAATCAGGCATTGTAGTCTATCATAACCTCTTAGGGAGCTTGTTTTATGATAGATAATTGATAATACAATGAGGAGTGATCTCCATCATTTGAAAATCTCTCATAAAATGGATCACCGAGCTTGTCCCAGGTGTGGATAGTGCTAGGTGTTATTGTTCAGTACCAATCTAGTGCCTTGCCTTTGAAAGATGTAGTGAGGAGCCTTAGAGCTACATTTTGTGCAGTGATCTCGTCCACCAGACACACATCTGCCACATCTTATAGATGTTCTACGGGTCTTCTTGAGCCATCTCTGGTAAACTTGGGTATAGCTTTCATAGCTGAGACCGGGATAGCACCCTAGATGGTGGGTGCTACTGGAGCTACTAGGGTAATTCTGACATCCCATGCCACGTAATTTATGTTGGTGGCTGACAACTTGGTTAGAGAAACAGGTGGCGGGAGCAAAACGGTTACCAACTAATTTGTGGCCTGCACTGTTCCTAGTGGTAGTACAAGTAAATTGGGGTCTCTTGCAATTTGGGATCTAGTTACATGTCGATGGCTCATATACCCTTCTAAAGTGCAAATTCATTTAAGCTCTGTCCCACTGAGTGTGCTATAAAAAGAACAGACTGTTGATGCCAAAATTTGACAAGGTAACAGTGTATTATGGGAAACTCAGTTTATGGGGGACTTTTTGCTCTAAACTGAGTGACCTTTGGGTTTTTAGAGAAGCTGACTTCTTCTATAATGGGGGTTTGGAAAGGAAGAATGAAACATATATAATAAAATAAAGTCTAACCTAAGGCGATGCGTCAAGACTTAATGATAGGCACGATAAATCATAGATCTAAGGGCTCGATTGGTATTTGTAGTGTTCCAAAAAAGGTAGAAACTGAAGATTAAAGTATAGATAATCCATTCATTGACATAAAATAACATTGCATACATTCCTACTACCATGAAGAGTCATTAGGCATGATCTAGATCAGCAAAATTGCATTTAATATATATAGAAGTTCTCAAATGAAATATCCAAACAATAGCAGCATAGTTTAAAATTCAATCAAATAGCATGAAAGAACAAAAAGTACAAACAATTGGCACAGTTTGAAAGTCTTTTGTAATAAGATAAAATAGTAATAAAGGCCTGGTGTCTTTTCCTAAAATCAGTGTTCCTTCAAAAATCTGGACTCATTCACTCCAAACAGAGAGAAGTATATATAGCAAAAAACTCCCACCACCTCGAAGAGCAATAACAGAAAATATTTCACGATCTTTGGCAATGATGTAGAAATGAGTATATTCCCCAAGCCATTGCAATAGAAAAGATTTGAAAGAAAGCATCTGGTCATTCTAGGCCCAGGTGAATCCCCTACAAATGATGGTGGTGGTCTCGACAAGGTTAAAAATACATGTGTCATAATCTCGTGAAGAAATTATGACACATGGTGGACAGTCGTAGCATTTGGTTTGCTTGATTCATCACCCAAATATGAAACCTGCCAACGAGACACATGGATGCATAGCACTGCCCGTGTGAATCTTTATCTTTCATTGTTGAAGACTTGCGCCAAGGTGACACATGTCACATGGACAGAGCTCTATCCAAAAGTGGAGGAAAGTGATCATTGGTTGTGCACAAAAGGGAGTCGTGGTAGCATTTCGCTACCCGTGGTCATTATTTCATCCTTTCGCTGAAATATTGTGCAAAGTAGACACATAGCAAAAGTCATTGTAGACGTCGATCGTGGGGCCTACCAAATTTCTTTGGGAAATGAGAGCTACATGGCACTCGAGTGAGGCCCAATGAGGAAGCAAAAAGGAATGATCAAAATGGCCTGTAGCTACGAAACATGGAAGCATAGAGAGGATTCCCAAGATGTGAAGGAAAGTAAACCTCTAGGGTGCGCAAAGCAGACATGTGGAGGGGACAACAGACATTGACAAAAAGGCCAAGTGGATTACTTGAGATGCGCAGACCGATACTTAGAGGAAAATAAACCCAGAGGGACCTTGTTGAATATTTATTCATAGTTATCTACAACACTATTATGATTTTTTCTTATTGCATCACCCTAGGATTTATTTCTATAACATAAATAATCCAAAATGATACAAGGAATGAAGGGGGATCCTAAGAAGATGATACCACTATTTAGGTCTTAACATAAAATGACACCTTGAAAAGGAGAACCCCCAAATTAGGAGGCATTCCCTGTGCCACAAATTGAAGATGAGTATCCAAATAAGAGATAGGTATTGAGTCCTTACTCATGCTATCTAAAATGAAATATTAAGAAGGGATTATGTGAATAATTTTGATGAGATATTAAGTAGTGGATATTTTAAGATTTAGTTAACTAGAGATAAAGGTAAAATAAAAAGATTGGTGAAATAACAAGATTATAACCAAGAAAAAAAGAACTAAAGAAAAGAGGAAGATAGGCTAAGAGGAATTAGAATCCCCAAGCCACTAAAAGGTAAATAAAAAACACCATCAACTCCTATAAAATGACTACAAATAGGAATAAATTCTTGTGTTTGGTAGAGATACCAAATTTGAAAGTCAGCATATATTCACCTTGGAATCTCACTAGAGTGGGGATGAAATTGATGATGACTAAAATTAGTTACCAAAATATTTTTTGGAATGAAAATGACTTCGTAAAGGGTTTTACAAGTTTAATATATTTGTCTAAAGGTAAAATGATAGTCAGTGGAAATTTACAACTATATAAAAAATATTATAGGGATGGTTAGTATCAAATTCCAAACTTGGGTCTCACTTATATCTTAAGTTTATTTGGTTGTGGCATATAAACAAGTTACCATCCACATTATTCAATTAATTAGTGACTCTCTTTTCACTAAGATATCAATTGTTTCTATATCCATACCATTTCACATTTATCCTCACTTTGATGAGAATGTCTTATTTGCAATAATATATTCATAAGTAGCATATATTCTCATCTTTAGTTCATGGCCTAATCCCTATCCATCTTCATTGTACCTTGTTGCACATATTTTCATGTATTTGTTATCTACTTATCCCTATTTCATCCTTCTTAACACTTATTTCCATACATTTATTCCCCACTCCAAGATCACCACCTTGTCATTGTAAATCATTTCCACATGGCTCAATATTGATCCAAGTTGATCTTGAGAACCATAAGAATAAAAATTCAATTTCCAATTTTCTTGCCCCCTTCTATTACTTGTTATGAGCCAACCTACCACATGTTCCACACAAGATGTTAGGATGTCATAATGTTTAAGGAAATTCAATGTACACTTAAACACACACACACACACATGTTAACTAGATAACACTTCAATTTTAAAGGGAAATAAAGGAATTAAATTTGTATTGATATCATATAGGCCACTTGCATGCTTGTGAAGATTTTCTTTGATATTTCTCATTATAATTAATTTGATTTTCTAGAAGGTTTGACCTAGGAGAACACATTCTTCAATTGACTCAAAAAACTCATAAACAATGTATCTAGACACCACTTTAACATAGATATCTAGAGGAAAAAGTGAGCATCTTTTCAAATATACATTCTATTAGTTCAATCTTGTGTAACTCAAATCAATCTTGTATGATATATCAAGTTCATGATAGTTAGAATTGACCCAAGATTTTCTTAAACCACTTTAGACTCTAAGACATTCACTGGATCAAAATAGATAAATTCATAATAATGATAAATTGATTTAAAACAACATTAAAAACTTCATTTTTCATCATCAATTCTAAAACTAAATACATTTAACCCACTCATTTAATTTTCATAAATTATTACAATTATCAATTTGAATTTAATTATCAAAATCAACTATATTTATTTCATTAACTTAATTCAAACTTATATTTTCTTTCACATTATTATTCCTTACAACTTTATTAAAGATTATAGATGGTCTAAATTATTGACCATTTATGCCTCAATTATCTTTATCCCAAGGTTACTCTTGATCAAAGAGTTAAATGTCAAATGAAATGAAAGAGCCATGTGGCATTTCCTTCCTTATTACTATGGTTTGGTTGGAAGTCTTAAAGGCTAATTTATATCTCCCATCAGTCTTGTAATTCATATGCATCCACTTCCTTAACATTGCCCCCACATATCTTAATCACATAATCCAATTCTTTAATATTCTATGACACGGATACTTTTTGTGGTCTATGGCCATTTGTTTCCTCCCTCTTTTTTTAAATTTCCCTTTTGGAAAATTTCAATTACAAATTAAAATTTAGACTTAAGGAACAATAGATGGACATATTCAATCTTAAAGTACAAGATTTTACTATTTTACTATTCATGGTAATTTGATTCTCCATTTGTAATTCAACAACTTGATTTGTTGGATATACATGTGAATAACTTAATTTTGTCTTATAATTGAACTTTCAAGTTTGTTTTTATTTGGATTATTTGAATATATGTACATTCCACCTATATCATGCATCATATCTTTTATAAATTAATATAATAAAATATTAATTAACAAGTTTGTTTTAATTTGATTTAAAAATTATATAAATTTGTTATATGAAAGTTATGAGTTAAGTTGTTTATGTTTTTAAATATGAGCTATAGTTAAATAATTTCATGTTTGTTATGAAATATTTAATTTTAAAAGAAAGTACACTTGTTTCAAAAGATTGGCTCAAGTTAATTAATTAAATGTATATAACTTAGTAGTAAATTAATTTAGATTGGGAATGATAAATGTGTGAATCAATAATTAAATAAAAAATAATATAGGTATTTAGCATAAAATATGTAAATTAATGTTAAGTTAGTGTAATGATCGAAATTGTATACCCTTAAAAATTTGTATTAACTTTTAAGTTCAATTTAATGTTCATAACTCTTAGTGTGATTTTTAGATTCATTCAACCTTTACCCTGGTCTTTTTTTTTTTATGGTGCTAACACCTTGTTTCATAATTTATAATTATTGATTAGAAAAATTGTGTTTATTAAAGGGATCTTTTTCCTAGAATTCACTATCTTCTTATCACCGTCTATGTCAAAGTTTTAGAAAGAAAAAGTTATTATTATTAAGAACAATATGTTGGAGTTTAAAATATATTCAAAGTAAGATTTTATGGTGACAGGTTAAAAAGTAGTTTTATAACACCTAGGTTTCATAACACCCAATGTTTTCCAACCTGTAATTATTGTAATAAAAACCTTTTGTTATTTAGAGAGTACAAATGGAATGAAAGGTACCTTCAAAATTTACCACAATTGTTACTTAGAGTAAAAATTGCATTTCAATTTTCTCATATGATGGAAAAATAAATGCACAAAATAATCGTTGGTTGAAAAACACAATGGGTTGTGAGTTATATGATTGTGTTTGTTCTAAGCTCAAGGGTGGAGATCTTGAGGAGGAGTTGCAGGTGGGAGATACATAAAACTAATTAGATTGACTTGAGGGGTGACTAACCAAAAGGGTTGTTACGTGTAGAGGGTTTTCCAATAGTATGTGGGTTGCAGGTTTCAAAACACCCAGTGTTTTCCAACTTCCAATTATTGTAATGAAAACCTTTTGTTATTTAGAGAGTATGAATGTAATGAAAGGAACCTTCAAAATTTATGACAAATGTCACTTAGAGTAAAAATTATGTTTCAATTTCTCAATATGATGGAAAAATAAATGCATAGAATAATTGTAGGTTGGAAAACACACTGGGTTGTGAGTGATATGATTGTGCTTGTTCTAAGCTCAAGGGTGGAGAGATCGGGGAGGGGTTGCAGTTGGGGGATATATAAAAGTAATAAAATTAACCTAAGGGGTGACTAACCAATTGGGTTGTTACATGTAGAGGGTTTTACAACAATATGTGGGTTGCAAGTTTCATAACACACAATGTTTTCCAACTTGTAAATATTGTAATGAAAACCTTTTCTTATTTACCTACAATTCACAACATACCCAACTCATGTGTTTTTAAAATATGCATATCTAGGTTAATTGCAATTGAAATAACAACAAAACCATTGTTCATGGTATTAAATAAATTGGATATAATTTTCCACAGTAGGGGTTACAAAAAAATGTTTGTTTTGGGTACCATGTGAAGTGTGGGTTACAAATCATAGTTTTTTTTAATCCTACAAATTTTTATACCCAAACACACTATCATGAAACATTTTCATCTTCTCTTTTTTTGTAATGCTTATAGTTGTGGGAGACCTGAAACAAAAATGATTCACTATAATTAAGAAATTACTTAAGGGGATGCAAGATGATGGATTTAGGTTAGCTAAGAGGATGAATTAATGGGTCCTAAGAGGATGGATTAAGGGGAGTTAAGATAATGACTTAAGGGAATGCAAGAGGATAGATTTAGGGTAGCTAACACAATGACTTAAGGGGTCCTAAGAGGATGGCTCAAGGGGAGTTAAGAGAATGATTTAAGGGAATGCAAGAGAATGGATTTAAGGTAGCTAAGATGATAACTTAAGGGGTCCTAATAGGATGGCTTAAAAGGGTACATAATTTCAGAGAAGGGGTATAGAATATTTGGATTGTAAGCTATAAGGGTATTTCTATGGATTGAAGTAATCACCATGTATGTTGTATCAAAAATTTGATCCATATGCATTAGAATTGGGTTTTCCAAGGAATTGAGATGAGTTAATCATAGTTTTACATAGTGATGATATCTTAATCATTAGGAATAATGAAGTGTTCATTAGAGAACTCAAGGTTTGAGATGAAAGATGTAGGTGCCATAAGATACATCTTTTCTATATAAATACATAAAAATATGAATAATATAAAGTTATGGTTAAACTATAGGAAGCATCTTGAGACTATTCTATGGTGGTTCAACATGCACGATGATAATCCTATAAGTATTCCTTTACCAATAGTGACTAAGTTGAGCCCATAACAATGCCCTAAATCTATGGAGGTTTTGAGGGACATCAAAAATATTTCTTACACAATTGTAATTGAGAGCTCTATGTATGCATTAATATGTATGAGGCTTAAACATTACTTGAGCAAGGGGAGTTATAAGTTGGCCCATGCCAAATATTTTTAAAGAGAATTAGATGTATGTGAAAATATTTTCTATGTTCTTGAAAGGAACTGTAAACGAATATTTTTACTATCATGACACTAATAATGTGGGAAAAGTGTTGATATTATGGTTGATTGTTGATTTTGATTGGGATAAATATTTGGATAGCTAGATATCAACAAGTGGTTATGTTTTTACTCTATGGATTTAGGAGATGGAGGATGGGATGCTTAGCTTTTGGATTAGAAATTTTAGATACCATTATGAGTTTTTCCTTTTGGTGAATTACTACTTTTTTCTTTGGGATCCAAATGGTTTCTATTGTTTATTTTTCTTTGGTCGGCCTTTGTAGACTTTGGGAATTTTTACACTTTTGGATTGGATTTTTCTAAGTTTTACCATATCATTTTTAGGATACATGGTGATCCTTAGATATTTGTGGATGAGTATATGTATGCATTTTTTTTATTAGTATCCAAATTTCTCCCATTAGCAATGTTATGGGTAGAAGGAGATGGATGATATGAAGGGAATATGAATGGAGTGATAGATATAGGAGCATGGATGGGGTGTATGGAGGGAGGACGTTGGATGATTTTCATAGAGGTGTGTCTTTGTTGATCCTAGTTGGGAATTATAAGAGTGGGATGTTTAGCATGTATGAGACAGAAAGGGGATTGGTAAATGAGGGAATGCATAGGATGAAATGGACAATGGGATTTTGGTATTTAAGGACCCAAAATAGACTTAGTAGGTGGAGGATATGCGATCATGGATTGTAGTACATAGGGACCCAAAATGGATTTATAAGATTGGAGGAGGGATTGGGATAATGTTTTTGGATTTATAGTAGGTAGTGTGTGTAATGTGAAGCATGTACTATGAAGGTTAAATTCGTATGCCATAATGTGTAGTTAAAAACCAAAGAATGTTAATTAATTAAATTTGAAGATGCAATGTTCTTCTAAGGTTAATACATCATCTATCTCATTCACTTTGGTTTGCCACTTTTCAAGTGTTTTTAGAGTAGATTCCTTCTTCATTTCTTTTCAAGTGTTTTCAAATCATATTCCTTCTTTACAAACATCGGCGTGATGACACATGGGAAAATAAATCTATGTTTAGGTACATATCCCAATTTTAGTATCAATTATAGTTATAATTTAATTTATCTCTATATAAATTCACTTAAGTAACCCAAACTATATTTTTTTCACATACATCCATATATCTAATTAAAACAAGTACTCATGATTTCTCAAATTAACGGTTACTTATAAATTCTTATACTAGTCTTCCTTGTTGACTTAGTAATGCTCTAGTTATAGTTCCACTTGCATTACAATCAACTTAAAATACCTTATAAAAATATGGAAATGCTAACACTCTTTGCTCTATCACTTCTTTAATAATTCATAGATTCTATTTGATCTTGATGTTCTTTAAAATTATTTCTTATCTACTCTCATAATCTCATTTATTCCATATAAATATATAATAAAATTCCTTTGAAAACTAGCTAACCCTTATGTATATCCTTGCATCTTATGTGTGCAAAACACCATATGGAATGTGCAAAAACAGTTCATCTAAATCATGCACCAGAGATTTATTAGGATGTCATTTGAATTTAGGACGCGAAAAATTCACTACTTCAACTACTTGTGGTGTATACGTTTTCCAACACTTCAAAACACTTATGAAAACTTAGGGCAAGACAAAAGTCTATAAATACCTTTTAATCACTTTCTAATTAGGGTTTTGTGCATAAGAACTTTTGAATGCTTCACCTCACTCTTTTATTTCTCTTCTCTCCTCAAATTTTCATTTTCAAATGATAGATTGAATATGAAATTACTTATAAACCCTTTTGAACTAACCTAATTCACATTGAACACATATTTTGAAAAGCTGGTAAAAACCCTAACTGTATGCACAGTCAACTTCAAATGATCCACAAACTTTCACAACTCAATATTTTCCACCAGTTCTTTCACCAATAGGTTAACCATGCCAACCTACACCTTATTCCAATGTGTTGAAGCATCAACACCATTTCTCTGGTAGGGGATAAAATATCTTCTGGTAATGCTCCCCTTAAGCCACGGCTTTCTACTTAATTTTTGGAGGAAACATTTGCACTAGATGTTGGTACACTCAGGCTTAGTCTCATTGTCTTCCTTATTTCTCTAAATCTTATCCATCTCTTTCTTCATCTCTACTAGATCAACATTTTTCATTGGATCATTCTTCTTTATTGTATCAACCTTTGCATTCTTTCTTTTGAAAAAATTAGCAATGTGTCCTAACTTATTGTATTTGTGGCATTTGACATTTTGAACAAGCTTACTTCAACCCATTCTAGATCTACCTTGATTATATTTATGCCCAAATCGATTACATGCATAATAGTAGCCATTGAAATATTGAAACCTCGTACCATTGTTATATCCATTCATCATTTGATTTCTACATTCACTAGCCTTATGATTGAATCATTTGCATATAAACCATTAACCGGGAAAAGATGAAACATTTTGATTCATTTTGCTTCTACATTGCAAAGCCTTATATCAAAATTTATTGCAGGAATAACAAAAAACATTAAAGGATGGGGGCCTTTGTGCATTTGATTGTCTTATTTGCGGTCTTTTGAATTTCTTCCTCTAATTTTGGACCTTCTTGTCATTGCTCTTCTTGTCCTCAATCTTCTTTTCAATTTTGTTTGGATTTTGTTTTATCTTTGGAATTTCTCCCTTTTCAAACCCTAATCCACCTTTGTATTTAGAATTCTTCCAATTTACAATCATTTCATCAAGAATTGTAGAGCTCATCTTGATTTTTTCTACTTGAATCTTTTTTTTATTTAGATATGATCTTAAGGATAAAATTTCTTCTTCAAGCTTTGAGAATTCTTTAGATTTGTCTTTCAGCTTAGCATTCAAGCAGTCTTCAACTCTTTTTCTTTCTTCAACCTGTAATTTCAAGTTGGGAATGATCTCATTTGATTGCTTGAACTCTTTGATCTTGTTTGTAGATTTCTTGAGTTTCTCTCTCAATATCTTAATACATTCATCTATGTCACTAAGATCCTTTTTTAGATCTCTATTCTCAGTTTCTGCTTTATTCAAATCATCCAAGGAAAATTTGAGTTCTCCTTCCATATCAACAATACAGTCTTCTTTAGTAAATCCTACCACATGAATTTCTTCTAGAGGAGTAAGATACTTCCTAGTAGCCATGTGTTCAACTCCAAGATCCACCTCAACAATCAAGCCAATTAAAGGAACCAAGCTCTGATTCCAATTGTTGAACACCTTGAATACTGAGAGGGGGGTGAATTGGTATTCTCTTAAACCACTTAACCATTTAAACAAATTACATACATCATAATCAAATTTTAGTAAGGAAAGAAACCATGAAAGCAACAATCAAAGCATATAACACATGAACAACATATTTTTATGTGGAAAAACCATGGTGAGGATTAGCTCACAATATATTATAACCGATTATAAGATATTACAGAAAGGATCACTTCCAAGTGGACTCAAATTGTCTGGAGAATAAGAGAAATAGAAGAGAGGGGTGGCTCACTTCCAAGATGTGAACTGCTACAAATGCATCTACAATATGAATAAAATATAGTTCCACTAAAGCTCAAAATATTGAATCAACACACTTCATATTACTTTATTCTAACACTCTGCTTTGCTCTGCACTCACATCACATTCACATGATCTACTTATTAATTCACACACTTAACTTAGTCATCACTCTTCAACACCAAAAATTATCATATATTTATACCCATTACTTTCGTAAGAGCCTACAACATAAATTAGGATGTACCTTTCAAAAAAATAACTTTTTATGCCAAGCTTAAACATACATGCTTCACACTTTAATTCAAAACTTGTAACATATTAGATAGGTTAGGGTGGACCTATAATATCTCCCACATAACTGATTTGATACTTATTTAAACTACACATAACCTCAAACAAGTTAGGTTGGCACCACTAGTGACTTAACATCAAAATTCACCAACATATCATACTAAAACCAACACGTGGACCTGCAAACATCACACCACTTGGAATACACACCCTTTTGAAAACTATACACACTTCTATGAATCTGCAAGACCAGATATTCTTCTGTAGTGAAATGCAAACTAAGTAGAACATACACTTTGCACTAGAAACACTATCATTGGCAGACTTGATACACTATCACTCATAACTTCTACATCGAAGGTCAAAAAAACGTGAAAATTTGGATTTAGACTCTCTTGACATGCATCAAAAAAAATTTAGAACTACGAAGAAAGATACTTTAATAAAAATCAATGTGAACCAAAAAATTGATGCTTTATACATTGAAAATTGTGTTATAACACTTATTCAAATAAGTAACTCATATGTTTTGTACCAAAGCAAAACAACTACATCTCTATGTTGGTTTTCCATCATTTCAAACACATATATTTTCCAAACCAACTACACATCAATCTTCACATCGCATCACAATGTTGAAATCAATGACAACATTGTAACTGCATACAATACATCTCATGCTCATGTTGCTAATAAGCGAATCAATAAAAAAATATTCAAACTTACAACACCTTCTTCATTTCTTCAAGAATCTTGGCTATCTTTTCTTTTGTCTCTTTCTCCATCCTTTCTATGTCTTATTTATCTTTCCCCATTAGAATATTTATTCTTTGTTTGGTTCTGAACACTTGTGCCTGTATTTGAGATAATTTAACCCTTTCTTCATGAGAAATATATGAAATAGGCTTCTCTAAGGATTTTTGACTCATTTTATCTTCTTCTACTACAACTTCATTCCTCTTATTACTAAGTGTATTTGCAAGACATGCCAAGAGTTGATCAATAATCTCATTTAGAGCCACATTAAAACTCATCATATACATGTCTATAGCTTTCTCAAGTGTAGCCTTATCAACACAAGGCATCTCATCATAAATATTTACAGTTTGTTTTAGTGGACCATGTTGTGCAATTGCATTAATAGTAGCCTCAAGTTGGTCTCTACCACAATAGTGTGTCTCACTTTTGGAATGTGCTGATTTTTTCCTAAAATCGCCGTTTTTAGAAAAACTAATGATTTAAGTTTTGAGAGGCTCCATCTAAAAGGTTTTAATTGAAGAGGGATATATAATATCCCCTTAGATCAAACCCCCTTGGATAGAACCACTCTATTGTTAAATCATATCCACAATGGAGTCTCCTTTTCACTTATCAAAATGCTGGAAAAAAACCACTTTTTCTTTACCTTTTGAGGAATTGAATAATGTCATTTAAATTTTTTGTAAGATTGTAGCCCTCAAAACAAAATTTCCAGCAAGTATAGTGTAGAGTCTAAGCTAATGTTTTGTAAACTTGGTGGAATCCACTCAATTCAGAGGGTCAACTAACAAAACAATCCACTTTACACTGCTTAAGACTACATTAAATAATTGGCCAAGGTGCATAAGCTTATGATGGTGCAACATTATATATGTCTTCATGGACTTAAACTACCTTAACTATCCTACTGAAATCATTCTAATTATTGGAAATTCACAAAATTATAAAATAATGAAAGTGTAAATTGAAACTAGTTGCTACGGGTACCTACAGTAAGGTTGTGACTGAACTATTGCTAATAAAATGATACTCTGTTAGCTGAAAACTTGATAAAGACTACTTACTCAACTGAACTATCCTCTAGAGTGTTACTAATAATCATTACATGCATGTTCCTAAGAATTCATTCATAATAAGCAAGAAATGAAATCCCAATTAACTTACATATGATTTGTGAACAATGATAAACTAATAACAACTATCAACAAAAATAAATAACTCAAAGGTGAAGTGAAGAACAATACCTTGAGTGGCATGCTCAAGTAATTCTTCCCACTTTAACTAAACTCAATCTAACTAATATATTCCATGCATTCCATGAATTGATCTCCATTTATTGCATAAGATGAAGGATTACAAAATATTCTTACACAAATCATACTCAATCATTCTGAAGATTCATGTTTCAAACTGAAAGTAACATATAACATAAAACTACGAAAAAATCAACTAACTAACTTATGGATTCAACTAGCAGTTATATAAAAACTGAGGGAATCTTTATTGAAAGCAACAACTTAACCAAAATCATTAACTCCACTCCAATATATTTAGAGCACAAAATTAAGGCTTGGAATTATTCAACCTATAACTGAGAAAAGAAGGAGAATCCTATCAAAACTAGAACTTTGTCAAAATAGAATGCATAAAATCATACACCCATCTGTCAAAGTCCTATATAAGAAAGACCTCTTCTTCAGTGTTTATTAACTGATTATATTAACATGTTTTCTATCTTCATTAATTTCCTTCAACCAGTGATCATCACATTCAACTATTTCTACAGTTTCCCTTATTTTGGTGTCCAATGCCCCTTTTCCTAAGGGTTCATCCTCCAACGACTGTGTATCATGGTTCCTCCTTTAGCTGCAAACAAGTTAGTTTCACAAAACACATACACAAGGATAACTATCATAATGAAACATAGCATTCCATCAACATTCCCATACACATATTCATATAAACCATTTAATGCTAATATATTAAACCATAATTTCATCATCATGTTTGTGGGTTTAGGCCTACATAATGGATATAAAAATGATAGTATGATATGAAATATTTTCTAGAAAGTATGTTTAAAAGTATCTTAAAGTATACATAAAACCAACAAAAAATAGGCTATTATCTAAACCTATCATTTCCCCCCAACTTAACTTTTTGCTTGTCCCTAAGCAAAATACTAAGGGTCTTGATTATACTATAGAGAAATTTGCCTTAGGTTCATGACTGTACTAGCACCCTGATCGTACTATAGATAAAAACCTCAGTATGTTGAAAGATACCTCATCCTGATAGCTCCTTCCCTTTCACATTCATCACTTCTATGTCTAGTCCAATGTGGAATTGGACAAAGGAGAGTAGGTGGTTGATGGTGCATAGCAATAAATTTGTACATAGAATGTGGCCCCTTCTTCTATGATTGATCATTCCATTAGTTTTGAAAATACTTATAACATTGTTGTACAATACCTATGGCTAGCACTTTCTGATAGAACAAGGGTTGATTGAGAAAATATTATCTCACTGCTTTGAGTCCTTTATCTTAGAACTCCTAAGGTGTTATTTCTTCCACCTACAACCTGTAGGTCCTCTTACCTTTGAGGCACCTCTAGTTCACTTTATCAACCCTGCTATCATTGCAACTTTGCTGCTCCCAAGTGCTATTTGGTACTCCTTCTTCACGTGCACAAACCAGCCCTTATTCCTTTAAAGACTAGTCACCCTTCCATTCTGCCCAACGTTGTTGCAGGGGTGTGTGGCACTTTCCAAGGCCTCCAAAGTCATCTTTTCCAGTGCTTCACCAACTCTAAACTTCCCTTTTTCCATCGTTTTTAAAAAAAAAACAGAGTTCTTGGTTCTTGGGCAAGGTTACAACTCAACCTTGGTGGAAACTAGGGTTTCAAAACTGTTCAGAACCAGTTTAGGACTGGTGAAAAGTTTTTCATGAAAACGGACTGTTACGGGCTCTTCCTTGCCACCATGCAGAGCCAAGACACTCCCCTAAATCCTCAAAAAATAATATTTTAAAAATCTTCACTCCCCTGCAAATTATTTACGCTGTCCTCAAGCTTTTCCTAGCCGGGTTCTCACTGTCTCGCCTAGGAAAAATCATTTAGCATGCTAACAACTCTCAAAAAGCATTCTTTATTTACAATATGTACAGGTGTGGAGTCTAACCTAGCTTCCTCTGTTCCCATACTTCTTGGTACGGCCAGGAAATAGGCTAGAACTCCATTTTTTTTATTTTAACAGTCAAAACAGCAAAACACAAAACCACAAAATAACAAGAAAAGGAAATAGCGATGGGTTAACTGACTATACAGTCACAAGAATGATTGAAATGACTTCCCTAAATGCTGTAACAAATAGCCAAATGCCTAAATAAATTCATTAAATCGCTGTTTCTAGAAAACAAAACAGAAAACTGTATTTTTCTTTAACAAAATCACTGTTCTATTCACTTTCTCATAAACTGCACGCCACCAATCTTCCAACCTCTTCTCCAGGTCGAAAAACACCTTTTTTACAATGTCAAGAAGAAGTTAGGTTACATTAGGGTTCACGTTTTTAACCAAGAATGGCAAAAAAACATGCGGTTTGAAAACACAGTGTGTTTTCGAACTTTTCCCAAAAACTTAGGAAACGCCTCCAAAAGACTTCCCAATTTATTTTTAATTTTACCTAAGCTTAAAATAGGTCCCCTTACACCTTATCAATGATGTATAAGACCATTACAAAACAAAACCAAAAGATTAAGAGCAAAACATTAAAATTACGCTTGTATTCGAGTAGGTGCTCCTGCACCATTCTCCCCCTCTCAGCACGAAGATCAAGGACTGGAAGGTGGTATCAGTTTCAGGTCAATGCCAAGCTTCTTGAATTGATCCTCTTGTACCCATGTAGCCTCTGAGTCAGGTTTGCTCTTCCACTTGATAAGGTGCTCCATGTATACCTTATTCCTTGTTGTTGTCTTCACCCTGGACTCCAAGACCTTCTCTGCCTGAGCTTTCTCTTGACTTGGAAGGGGTATATTGCTGATATCTTTAAAGATTTCCTGATTGTTTTGAACTTCATCATTGACTGTACCCTTGTATCTGATCAAATCAGCAACGTTGAAGACTGGAGATATGCCCAAATCCGATGGAAGTTCCACTTTGTATGCATTCTTTCCATACTTAGCTATCACCTTGCATGGTCCTACCCGTTTCATTTGCAATTTGGTGGACATCCCCTTCTGTAATCTGGATTTGTTGAGGTGAACCATCACATAATCACCCACCTGGAACTGCACATCTCTTCTTGTCTCATCAACTTTGTCCTTCAACTTTTGTGTTGCTGCTGTGATTGTTTTCTTAACCTGCTCATGAATCTCCTTCATGGTTTGAGTGAAGTCTTCTGCATGTCCACTCCTATTCTCCATTGTTCCCAGGTCTCTGAGCTCACAAACTCCTCTTGGATGCATTCCGTACACAACTTCAAATGGGCTTTTTCCTGTAGTTCTGTTCACACTATCATTGTATGCATATTCCGCTTGGGAAATCACCATATCCCAGGTCTGTCCATATTCCTTTGTCAAGCACCTCAATAGGTTACCTAACACTCTGTTAACCACCTCGGTTTGACCATCGGTCTGAGGATGGTAAGCTGATCCAAATGATAAATTAGTTCCCAATCTGCTCCATAGTGTTTTCCAGAAATGACTCATGAATTTTACATCCCTATCGGAGACAATGCTCAATGGCAATCCATGGATTCTCACAACTTCCCTAAAAAATAGATGGGCAATATAGCTTGCATCGTGTGTGGTCTTGCAAGGAATAAAGTGACTCATCTTGCTAAATCTGTCCACAACTACAAAAACACTATCAAAACCAGATTTAGTCTTGGGAAGACCCACCACAAAATCCATACTCACACACTCCCATGGTCTGTTCGGAATAGGCAAAGGCTGATATAACCCAGCATTGCTAGCTCCCCCTTTTGCTTTCATGCAAACAACACATTGTTCAACATACTTTCTGACATCTCGTGCTAACTTAGGCCAATAGTAAAACCTTTGTACCAGCTCCAAAGTTTTGTTAATACCAAAATTCCCACTAAGACTGCCATTGTGTTTCTCTTGGATCAGATTTTCTCTCATTGATCCTCTTGGGACACATAACAGATTGCCCTTGAATAACAACCCATTTTGCAATGTATACTCAGCATATTGACTGTGAAAATTATTTGCAAAGTCTGAACATACCTTGTAGGCTTCGGAAAAGTCTTCGTCATCACCATAGAGATCCTTAAAACTTTCCAATCCTATGCTTTTCAGCTGTATCTCTTGGACTGTCAACATCCTCCTGCTTAATGCATCTGCCACTTTGTTTTGTTGTCCCTTCTTGTGCTTAATGGTAAATGTGAAAGCTTGAATGTACTCCATCCATTTCAAGTGCCTATTGCTTAACTTCTCCTGGGTATTAATATAACTGAGTGCCTGGTTATCCGTGAAGACCACAAACTCTTTGGGTAGTAAGTAATGCCTCCATTTCCTAAGGGACTGCACTAAAGCATAGAGTTCCAGATCATAGGTGGAGTATTTTTTCTTAGCTTCATTAAGTTTCTCACTAAAGAAGGCTACAGGTCTACCTTCTTGACTAAGGACTCCTCCTACTGCTACTCCACTTGCATCACACTCAACTATAAACAATTTATCAAAACTAGGCAATAACAAGATAGGTTGTGTTGCCACTTCTTTTTTCAACTTTTCAAACCCTTTATCAGCCTCTAGTGTCCACTTAAACTTTGTTTTCTGACCACCCTTGATTGTATCTAACACTGGTGCACATATACCACTAAAATTTCTTATAAACTTCCTATAAAATTGAGCCAAACCATGAAAACTCCTTACCTCAGTTGCTGTGGTTGGTGTAGGCCAGTTTAGGATAGATTCTACCTTACTTGGATCCATCTTCAGCGTTCCTTGAGATACCACAAAGCCTAGATACACAAGCTCTTGTTTGAAGAACTCACACTTCTCAAGGTTGATTGCCAATTGTTCTTCTTGCAACCTTTTGAGTACCATCTCTACATGCTTCAAATGCTCTTCTGCTGTCTTACTGAAAATCAGTATGTCATCCAAGTAAACTACCACAAAAATCCCTGTGAAATCTTTAAGCACCTCATTCATTAGTCTCATGAACGTGCTAGGGGCATTCGAGAGGCCAAATGGCATCACTTTCCACTCATACAAACCATCATTCGTCTTAAAAGCTGTCTTCCATTCATCACCTTCCTTAATTCTGATTTGGTGATACCGCTCTTAAGATCTAGCTTAGTGTAAAACTTTGCACCTCCAAGGCAATCCAATAAATCTTCAATCCTAGGTATTGGAAATCTGTACCTAATTGTGATTCTATTTATTGCTCTAGAATCAGTACAAAGTCTCCATTTACCTCCTTTTTTTGTTGCCAAAACAACTGGGACTGCACATGGACTAATACTCTTTTGAATCAGACCTTGATTCAGCAACTCTTCCACTTGTCTTGCCACCTCTTTATTCTGCTCAGGGGTCAGTTTGTATGCTGCTTTGTTAGGCAATGAGGCTCCTGGTATGAAGTCAATTTGATGACTTATTGCTCTCTTGGGTGGTAGAGTTGATGGTGTTCCATCACTCACAATGCTCTTATATTTTTCTAGCAGCCTTTGAACTGTTTCAGGTATGACTGTCTTCTCAGCCTTTTCTTCCTCTTTGGACTGCATTAGGACCACATAACCTTCATTCCCTTGGTGTAGATCCTTGATGAACTCTTTACCACTGCTCAACATGATATTAGGAACCTTGGACTGCCCTTCATCTTCCTCAATCAACGATTGCAGCTTGAAGGTTTTTCCATCCTTCGTGAACTCAATGGTGTTCTCCTTTCCATGATATACAGCACCTCTATCATATTGCCATGGCCTACCAAGAAGAAGATGGCATGCATCCATGGGCAGTACATCACAAATCAGCTTGTCTTTGTAGCCTCCAATTGAAAATTCCACTGTAACCTGCTCATTCACTAAGACACTTTGCCCTTTATTCAGCCATGTGACTTTGTAGGGATTGGCATGAGGTACTTTCTGCAATTTTAACTTATTTACTGCCTCCTCAGATATTATATTGTCCGTAGAACCAGAATCTACTATAACCTTGCATACCTTTCCCAATATCTTGCACCTTGCTCGAAACAAAGCTCTCCTTTGCTTGGGTTCTTCCTTGACCGGTTGTCTGATCAGCACTCTATTAAACATCAGACTTTCACCTACTTCTGATTCAATATGACTGATCTCAGGTGTCTTTACACTCATGGTGTCCTCTTGTGCATAAGCTACTCTTTTCTCGTTGCTAGATGAAGCTTTCTCTGGGCATCTATAAGCTGGATGGCCTAGCTGATTGCAGTTGTAACACTTCATGGTGGCAAAGTAGGAGTTACTTCTGCCTGCTCCTCTTCCTCTATTTGAACCCCCTTGAGGTCCTCTTCCTCTATTAAATCCTCCTCTTGATGAGGTTTCACCTCCATGCTCAGTAAGCTTTGATTCTCCTTGGCTTCTTTGGTCACCACCTCTTCCTTGGTAACCTCCACGCTGTCCTCTTTGATCTCTGCCTCTTCCTCTGCCCTTTGAGGACTGATCATGCTTCCTTTTATTCCTCTCTTCGATCTTAATAGCTAGCTGATAACATTGGTGGACTATCTTGGGGCTGAGCAAAGCCATCTCTTCCTGTATATTCCACTTCAATCCATTTAGATACCTAGCCACTTTCAGGCTCTCATCTTCTACCACATTCGATCTCAAACAAAGTTTTTGGAACTCTTCCGTGTAGGTGTTTACATCTTGGTCTTTTTGTCTTAAACTCTGCCTCTTCTTGTGGAGTTGAATTTCATAGTCATCGGGCATATAGGCTTCTTTCACTTTTGCAACCATTCCTTTCCAGGTTGATATGGGCTGCTTACCTTGTTTCTCCCTTTCAGTCTGGACAAACTTCCACCAAGTTAATGCTGATCCTCTCAACCTTGACTTTGCAACCTTCACCTTTTGTGCTTCTGTAACTCCATCACATTCGAAGTGATTCTCCATGCCATCTATCCAGTCCAAGACTAGATCGGGATCCATCTTTCCATGGAATAGTGGTACACCCTCAAGTCCTTTTCCACTTAGGGCTTTTAATGCCTTCAAGAAAGGCTCCTCTTCCAAGACAGGGTCAGGTTCAGGGACTTTGTCCTCCTCTGCAACCTCTTCTTCTTTTGGCACTTTTCCTTCCAGTTTCACCTTGTTTAGTGCTGCTTCAAGCTGCTCTATTCTTTCCTTTAGGGATTTGTTATCCTCTTCTTGCTCTTCAACCATCTTGGCTAACTGTGCATTCGTCACCATCTTTGGCGGTTCACTTGATTCAACTTCCTCTGACATATAAGCTGCTGCTTCCCAAATCTTTCACTGCTCTGATACCAATCTGATAGAACAAGGGTTGATTGAGAAAATATTATCTCACTGCTTTGAGTCCTTTATCTTAGAACTCCTAAGGTGTTATTTCTTCCACCTACAACCTGTAGGTCCTCTTACCTTTGAGGCACCCCTGGTTCACTTTATCAACCCTGCTATCATTGCAACTTTGCTGCTCCCAAGTGCTATTTGGTACTCCTTCACGTGCACAAACCAGCCCTTATTCCTTTAAAGACTAGTCACCCTTCCATTCTGCCCAACGTTGTTGCAGGGGTGTGTGGCACTTTCCAAGGCCTCCAAAGTCATCTTTTCCAGTGCTTCAGCAACTCTAAACTTCCCTTTTTCCATCGTTTTAAAAAAAAAATAGAGTTCTTGGTTCTTGGGCAAGGTTACAACTCAACCTTGGTGGAAACTAGGGTTTCAAAACTGTTCAGAACCAGTTTAGGACTGGTGAAAAGTTCTTCATGAAAACGGACTGTTACGGGCTCTTCCTTGCCACCATGCAGAGCCAAGACACTCCCCTAAATCCTCAAAAAAGAATCTTTCAAAAATCTTCACTCCCCTGCAAATTATTTACGCTGTCCTCAAGCTTTTCCTAGCCGGGTTCTCACTGTCTCGCCTAGGAAAAATCATTTAGCATGCTAACAACTCTCAAAAAGCATTCTTTATTTACAATATGTACAGGTGTGGAGTCTAACCTAGCTTCCTCTGTTCCCATACTTCTTGGTACGGCTAGGAAATAGGCTAGAACTCCATTTTTTTTATTTTAACAGTCAAAACAGCAAAACACAAAACCACAAAATAACAAGAAAAGGAAATAGCGATGGGTTAACTGACTATACAGTCACAAGAATGATTGAAATGACTTCCCTACATGCTGTAACAAATAGCCAAATGCCTAAATCAATTCATTAAATCGCTGTTTCCAGAAACAAAACAGAAAACTGTATTTTTCTTCAACAAAATCACTGTTCTATTCACTTTCTCATAAACTGCACGCCACCAATCTTCCAACCTCTTCTCCAGGTCGAAAAACACCTTTTTTACAATGTCAAGAAGAAGTTAGGTTACATTAGGGTTCACGTTTTTAACCAAGAATGGCAAAAAAACACGCGGTTTGAAAACACAGTGTGTTTTCGAACTTTTCCCAAAAACTTAGGAAACGCCTCCAAAAGACTTCCCAATTTATTTTTAATTTTACCTAAGCTTAAAATATGTCCCCTTACACCTTATCAATGATGTATAAGACCATTACAAAACAAAACCAAAAGATTAAGAGCAAAACATTAAAATTACGCTTGTATTCGAGTAGGTGCTCCTGCACCACTTTCATTCTCGCATAGTCTACCTCCCTGAGTTTCATTATTCTCTTACCAACTCCTTTATGCCCAAGAAGTTTCATCCACTCATCAATAATTGCTTCTAAATCCTTAGCCTCTCTTCTTACTAGAAGTGCAATAGATTTCTCTTTTTCACCATATTCTTCCATAATTTCTCCTCTAAGTTGTTCATTCTTGTAGTAGGAGGCAATTTCTCCAACTTGAAGATCCCCCACAAACATTAAGGGGTTCCATTATGTTTCATCAGGGATCACTTAATTGTGCAGATAAATTTGCATAATTGATCTTGGTCTTCAAATGTGTCCAAGTAGCAATTTTTTTAAGAAATTCAGTAGGTTGACTCATGGCAGCAAATTATTTGCTAACTAATCTATTAAATTGAAAACACAAGAACCTTTCTTGTAGAAAAAATGCATAGCTCTTAGGCGGAGGTCTACACTTGAAAATTTGTGCAGCCTTATTTGCAGCCTCTTCCAATCGAACAACTGACTTATTTAATTCCATTTATTTATTTTCCAATTCTTTCATATATCATTCCTTTTCCTTCTTCCATTTTTATTTTTCCCTTGCAAACTCATTAGTTACACTCCACAATTGGTAGCATAGAGAGAAAGTTGTGTGATAACCAGGAGTTTTAAGAGGAGGGGGTCCCTCACTTGGAATAGCCAGTTCCTTGTCCCCCATCTTAGTGACAACCAATTGCGCCAACAAATCTAACTTAGAACCATGACCATACAGCTATAGTTTTTCCTCCATCTCCTACATTTTTACTTCCCTTTCTTTATCCTTTTGCTCATAATTTTTCACCAACTCCTCTAGGTGTTTAATTTTGTCTAGTGCTTCCTAGAGTTATTGCCTCAAATTTCTCTCCTCAAGGTAAACTTCTTCTCTATCTTCAAATTTCCCATTTCCTTCTTCATAACCTCCACATATGGGGCTATCTGGAGCTTATGTTCTCAATTTATTTGTAGTGAATAAGTCTCTGATTCAAAGCTAGAAGTCGTTACCATATACCTTCTCCTTTTCATAGGTGCATTCATGTCACCGGGGGCATCCCCTCTTATTTTAGAATTAGGCTCTACAACCATATCATTCTACTATTGTTGTTCTTGCTAGTGTTGATTTCCCTGGGACTGTTCTCTACTCTCCTCTTCTCCCTCAGGTTCCCCTATACCTTCCTTTGCAACATTTTGTTGCCTGATCCTACCAGAACATCTAGGTGTAAGTATTTCTACTTCAATTTTCCTCTTTTCCTTTTTAATACTCTTCTTCTTTTTTGGGGCATTTTCCTTTTTTCTGCTTTTGAGAAAACCTATTTTCTTTTGAAACCTCTTCCTCTAGTTTAGAGGGTGTGGGAGTGGTGGATACACTACTCTTGCTCTTAGACTTTCATGAATTAGAAGAAGGTAACTTCTCATTTTTAGATGGCCCAAACTTTAGCTCTTCAGGTTCTTCATGCTTGCCTTAGCTACAGGTAGGTGAGGCCATAGGAGAATTATGAGGGTTTTCCTCTTTAGGCCCATTTTTTGGTTCATTTTTATTTCTTATATCTCTAGGCACTACATCCAGCAAATTGTTGATGTTTTTGCATTCCTTAGCCCTAAAATCCTCCCACGTTAAGTTTGTGGGTATTGAATTCTTAGGCTCATTTTTATCAACAAGGTAACTAAGCAATTGTGAGAGAGGGAAGTATTAGATTTTATTTTTTGGTATTCCAAATTCATTCTTTTCAACAAGTGGTATAGGAAACTTGGTACATTTACAACCCTGTTATTCCTAAGATGTCTTAATAACTTAAAATGGGTAGTATACAAAATATTTTTTCTACCATCGAATGTAATATATATAACAATATAAGAGGCCCACCTTTCCCATAACTAGTGAAGAGATAACATCTTCATACCTCTTGACGAGGAATCTAGCTCCTGTCCATGTATGCAAAATTCCTCCCAAGTTGTGACTACATCAGACCAAGCTAGGAATTTTGTTCCTATCCTTGGCAATCTAGTCACTTGAGCAATGGTGGTCTCTGATGCATCCACAAAAATTCCTTTTACCATGGCTTCATCATATTGGAGAGTTTCAACAAATATTCTTCTTAAATAATCACTATACTTCATTAATTTCATAAAATAATTGAGCCACCCAACCCTTGTGAAGATAGGAAGGGTAGTTGCATCTCCAAAATCTATTAATGAGTTGTTGACTCTCTCTTTATGACATCTCTTCCCATCCTAGTTTCCTTTACTGCTCAATATACCAAATTTAGCTCTAAAATTTTAACTCAATCTTTTCCTACCACCCTCAACTTCTCTTATGACTTCAAAACCTCAATTTCCATATATATTCTTACTACTACGCCACACTATAACTGAAAATTCCTCTTCAAATTCAGCTCTAGTATAAACCAAGCTAAATTTCTCACAAACTCTACAAGGTTTCAAGTTTTAGGAATTTTGAAAATGGAAGCAAAAATAGCAACAAAAATAAAATATGACTAAGGGCTTTGCATGTCATAATATTCATTAAATTCAATTTAGGGTGGCAGATTTGAAAAGACTGGCGAAAAGATTGAGTAAGTGTACCCTCCCCCCAACTTAATTGGTGAAGTGACCTCACTTCATAGTGATGATTTGGAGGTGATATAAACATGAGTTGATGGAAATTAGTAATTTAATATTTCTCATGCATGGAATTAAATGAAAAGTGCATAAAAAGTTTAAAGAAAACTTGATTAATCATAATAGCATACCTTAAGCACCGTCATGCAAAAATGACCATCGGTGGCATGTGGAAATAGAAAGAACATATGCACTTATTGATTTGATGGGAGAGATATTAACTTCAATATAATGATTATCTTGGATGGCAAGTGGATACAATGAGACAAATGTGAGCTGGTGATTTGACAGCTTCAAAGATTTGAAATGAAAACAAGCAATAAAGCAATTATGTTGTGATACTTAGCATGAATTGATGGATAAAATATGTGGATATTTTGGAAATGAGTGTGCATAACTTTGAAATAAATATGGAACCTATAAGCACCTAAATTTGGCCACTTAATTTACCCAAATTTATCCCCTTTCATCTAAATATCCATTTATTTGCATTAATTAAGTAATATTACTACTATTTAATTAATACCCTTAATTCTGCCAAATCCCTAAGGTATTTAGTTAATAATTAAATACCTTATCTCTTTAATCCTCCTTTTCATCAAATGAATTAAATAAATATGACATTTATTTAATTCCTCACATGTCCTATCTTTTTCTTAAACCTAACCCACCTCCTAATCTCTTCATTAGGGATGTGCACATGACTAATCCTTGATTAGGATGTGTCACATCCTCCAACTTTTGCAAGTTGGCTTCCAATCCTTATTAACCACTAATTATCTTCTAATTACTGATCAGTTAATTCTAATCAACATCTTGGTCAAACTCTCCCCATCCCCCAAGGAATTTTTAATTCCTTTTTATTCATCCAAGATTCCTCTCTTCCCCATGTGAATTTTTAATTCACATTTATTCTTTCAAAACTCCTTATCCCCATGCAAGTTCTAGAAAATTTGACTTGTCACATCACTCACATGTTCCAAGGTCTTCTAGAACATTTGACCTCTCACATCACCCACATGTGTCAAAATCCTACCCTTTTGAGAACATTGTCTTACCCACTAGATTCTTCCAATCATTGTGAATTTTAAATTCACTTTTATTCCTCCAAGGAATCTTCTCTTCCCCATGTGATCATTGAGTGGTCACATCAAGGTACTTTCAAGTACCTCCATCACATGTCCTTCTTCCACCTCACCTACACCTCATCACATCCTTGGCCACTTCACATTCCACATGTCAAGATGTGAGGGCTTGTGAGTCCTCAACTCAGCATAACCCTTCATCTTGTCCATGGTGGCTCAATCTTGACCACTGAATTCTCTAGAGAATTGAATTACCTCTATAAATACCCCCCTCTTTTAATGCATAAAACAACACTTATCCATTTTCACCCTTATTCTACCAATTTGATTACTCATTTTGCAAGCATTATCTTAGCCATTTAGTCAAGCCACTTAGTCACTAGCATTAGCATTTATCACATTGTTCATCTTGCATACACCATTTTTCATAGCCATCCAAGGAGCATACAAGTATATAACATCAAGGGCCAACCAAGTAATTCAACAACATAAAGTTATAATCATTTGCAATCTTTATTTCATCTTCTTTCTTTGTTTTATCATTCCTTAGGCTAATCTTTGAGGTGTTCCTTGTGTTGTTCTTTATTGCATAATAGTTATTTTACACCTTTAGAATAGGATAAACTCAAGGCTTCATCCATGCCTAATCACACTCCTTATGCTACCTTTGACAAGGGATATTCATTATCTTCCTCACCTACATCCCCATCATATCCTTCACTTGCATCATCACCTTATCCAATATCCATGTCTTCCTATCCTAATCCACCATCACAATACCCCTATCTTAATCCCCCATCCACATCCGCATATCCCCACTATCCTAATGCTCCATACCAATCTTCTCATCCTACTTATGTATCCACATCAACCTATCCTAATCTAACATCCACATCTTCTTATCCTAATTTGTCATCCACATCTCCCCATCTCAATATTCTATCTCAATCCTCCCATCCTAATCCACCATCCCAATACCTTTATTACAACACACCACCCATATCCTCTTGTCCTAATCCACCATCCCAATATCCCTATCTTAGTTCCCCATCTACTTCCTCTAGCATCAATCCACCATCCATGTCATCCAATCCTAATTCACCATACCAATATCCCTATCTTAACCTTTCATCTAATCTTAATCCCCATCTGCTCCTAGTCCTACATCCAACCCTAATCCTCCATCTACTTCTAGTCTCCCATCTACTCCTAGTCTTCCATCCAATCCTGTTCCTCAATATAATCCTTCATCAATCCCTAATCCTTCATCCACTCCTACCTCATCATCTAAGCCTCGAGCATGCAAATTTCTCACTCCAAAAGTTCTCCAAGGACTCATGACAAAGAAGACATTCCCCAATCCACCTCTTGAAGTCGTGGAACCATGCCATCCCAATACATCATCCATAGTCACTAGTGATCAAACCCTTCTCCGTATCACACCTATCATTGATGTTACAACCCCTAGCACCACTCAAACTACTGAAATCATCAAACCCATTGAATCCATTGAGCCCCCATCTCCTACTCTGAGAACCGTCAAAACCATCAAAGATAACCAAACCCCATCACCATCTTCTACTCCTAGATCCACCCAATCCATCGAAGACACCCAAATCCAATCTAGTTTTCCTACCCCTAGTATCACTGAAACCCCCTCTCTTGTCCATTCCTCCATTATCATTCCTCTCACAAACGATGAGTCATGCCAAGAGCTTAATCCAAAGCATGCAATATCCCCTCCTCCACATCAAGATCCTATCATCCCGTCTAGCCCATCTCAAGATCATAGTCTCCCATCCGTTCCATTCCATGAGTCACTTGCACCGTCCTCCATCTCATGAGCCCTTATCTCCATCTCCATCACGTGATGCCTTATCTCACCCACTACAAGTCAAATGTATTATGTCACCTAATCCCTCCTCTTGATCACCTCCCTTGTATTTGTGAGATGTTTTTCTCATCATCCATGGTCCGCCGCGTGCGCCCCTAAACCTACTGTTCCCTCACGCAACATATGTCGCGGGTATATACATTTCTTACGCGGTGAAATTTCATGAAAGAAAAACAAACCGCCGCCGCACGTAAATATATCTAATAATGGATTTCCATGGTTCTTCGAATAACAAAACCACATCATGGATTAGATATAAAAAAAAATTAACTATGAGAAAGTTTGACCTTCATGACCAGGTATTTTAGAAACTGTCGAATTGAAGAATACAATCCTGAGATGGATTATTCTCCGACTCCCACGATCAATATGTTGGTACGGCCTCTGAATATCATAAAGCTCTTGACATAATATGAACTTCCTTCCTCCCACCAAATCATTTTTTTCCATCCCCCCTCCTCCATCGTACCCCCTCAAAACAACCATCCATATTCCTCCCTCATCTACTCCATCCATTTTGGGTCCCTATGTCCCTCCACCCACTACATCTATTTTGGGCCCTTATATCCCAAAATCACCTCCTCCATCTCATTCTATTCATCCTTTCATCCATCTGTCACTCCTCCATGTCACCCATCATAAACATCCCACTCTCATGTCCCCTAATTAGGATCAAAAAAGGCACATAACTACACATCCTCCATCTACACATAATCCTCATAATCCTACCTCCATCGCTCAACATCATCCATCTCCTCACACCCATCCCATTGCTATCAAAATCACTTTGGATGCTAAAGCAAAAATGAATAAATCCAAAAATCCACATAAATTTAAAGCTCCCCATGTCCCCTCTAAAAGACATGGTGAATAAAAGAAAAATTAAATCCACAATCAAAATCAAACCCATTGGCCACAAAGGCCCACCAAAGAAAAAATCAAAACCATGTGGATCCCAAAGAAAAAATATGCAATGCCTTCAAATGAAGTATCCATAACAACATTCAAAGTTGCTAATCCAAAATCTAATCATTCACATCCACCGTCTCCTAAATCCATTTTGGGTCCTTATGTCCCAAAATTCACTATCCCATCTCCTCCATTATCCCCACATTCTCCATCCATTAATCCTCCTATCTTTTCACATACACCACCACATGTGCCAATATTTCTAAAAATACACCATAATTATCCATACATTTTCAATCATCATTATCTCTCCCCCATCAAATCCCTTTAATTCATTCTCTTGCATAATCCATTTATCCTAATAAGGTTGTACCAACATCCAAAAGTCATGTGGGCTCTAATACCTGATATGTGGTAGCGTGTGATTAACTGTCATATCATATTATCTTCTAAATCCCTTATCCACATCCCTATCCTTATCCACCTCCCACTTGTCATCAATAAGTCAAAAAAGCCAAAAATCCAGAAAAGTAAAAAGAAAAAGAGAAATAATTCGTCTAATGGTGAAAACTTGGCAAGCAAGTTCCTTGGATAAGTACCATGATCAAAACCTAGAAAACAGGTGTCATGTGTAAATCCCCATCCATCCTTTTCCACACTTGGGGGTAGCTTCCTGATATGCATTCCCTCCATCCGCTATGCTTCCAGCTATTCACTCGTCTTCCTGCTATTCATCCTCTTCATTGATCCCCTCCATCCCACCTATCTTCCACATCCTACCATCATATCCCATTTATCTCCCATCCCTCCATCCTTCTTGTGATCTTGATCAAAATAGGGGCATCTATCTATGCATGCTTTGGATACTTCTTGGTATACATTCCCTTCATCCATGCTCTATTGTATTCCTTAGTCACCCATCCTATCCTCCTCTAGATATCTCCTTTATCTTCCCATCCAATCATCTTGCGTCCCTCCTTTCTCATGACACATGACATATTTAGAGTGGGGGAACTTATCTCCCTTTGTGACATAGTCCTTGGAGACATCATCCATCATAACAATCTCTTCCATCTACCCACCATTATCTTCCTATCCACTCAAACAATATCTTCCATCTCCCAATCCTTATCTTCCTATCCACCTATCATGGCATCCCTATCATCCCCCCATCCTTATCATCCTATCCATCATAGAAATTATTTCCATCTCCTCATCCTTATCCCTCTATTCATCCATCATAGCATCCCTTTCATCTCCCCATCCTCCTCTTCCTATCAACCCATCTTTCTCTTTTTATCCATTCATCCTTATCCTCATCCCATCTTGTAATCCCTTGTCATTGGTATCTAGCTATAGGCCACTCCCCATGCAATCTAATTCCATCAATCTCATCGTCATCACTCCCACTTCTTTTGAACATCTTCCAAATCTCCTATCACTTTTCATCATTCATCTCTCCATCATATCATCCTCCCAATTTATTTTGTTGATTTGGATAACTATCCCATCCCTACGCTTCATGTAATCCCCATCATCAATCCTAACCAATCTAACAAATCTCTCTTGTTTTATTGTATCAGTCCCATCATTTTATCCCCTTATCTAGGATTATCTCATCATCCTTTATCCATCATTTGTCTTCGATCATTTTTCAAACTACGTTACCCCTGCACTTTCATGTAGGCAAGGTCAATCATTTGATCCACCCCTGGGGCTCTTTTGGTCCATGATGTCATCCATCCAGGTCTCCATTGTCCTCTTTCTGCTTTTATCCCTAGTTAGTCATTAGCCTTTTATCGAACTACGAGGGCTCTGCGCTTTCATGTAGGCAAGGCTAATCTTTGATCAGCCCTCAAGCCCCTAGGTCCTTAGGGTGTGCCAGTCTTTTGTCTTGTGTCGTGTTGTCAAGCTATGCCCTTATCTAGCTTGTTCTTCATAAATGAGACCCACTCGTATCATTAGATCCACTCAATTTTGAGTATCCTGTATCATATTGATATTTTAGTTTAGTATCCATCTTTGGTCTCAATAGGATGCATCCTTCTAAACAGACCTCATCAACCCCATCCATCCTCTTGATCCTATGGAAAAGGACATTTGAAATTGATTACAATATTTTGATTCTTTTGTCTTTTGCTTATCATTTGAGCTCCCTATCATCACTGGTCATGGTCGCCTTGATCCATCATATCATGGTGTGCTTTGATTGGTAAACATAGGGGCATATATTGATCTTTTATTTTTGTTTTTTCTTCTTGGTTGTCCCACGTACTACCCACCAAGATCCTCGAGGTCTTGTGTTACACTGGGGCATCCTTTTGTGCTTGTGGTTATCCCAATACCTGGCCCGACCAAGGTCTTTGGGTTGTTGGGATAGCCTTCTTGTCTATAGTGTTTTTTTATGCATTAGACACTAATTGGCCTTGGCTCTTCATACCTTGGAATCTTGTGTCTTATGCTATAGCAAAAATTAGTGCTCTGAAGATGGAAAATTGCATTAGGATTGCATTTCATTTTCCATTCCATCATCTTGCATGTATCCCCCCTCCTCTCATCTATCACAACCCCCTCCCATCAATTCATTCTTCATCACTCTCCCTCCCATATCCATCCAATCTCTTACCATCATCTCTTCAATCTTCTTAGAATAATATAGATTGGTTATCCTAAGTATCTTATCCCCCGTCATTTTTATTCCTTTCATCCATCTCGCATCTCAATATAATCCTCATTTGTTCACTCTAGTACAAATCATCTAATCACATCCTTGGTCTTGTCCCTAGCCTTGTTACAAGCCTCAATCCACTCATCCTCATCATCATCCTCATCATCAGGATGTATCCTTCCCTCACCAACAACCATTTTTATCTGGATGTATCCTTCCCTATCCTTGTGTTGTTCTGGGATGTATCCTTCCCTCATCAACAAGACTTTCATCATCATTAGCATCGGGATGTATCATTCATCCTTCCCAATGATCAACAACACTTCATCCATCATCAACCCATTTCGGCTTGTAGCTTGACTGGGGAAACATCACCTTTGTCCTTAAATCCATTTGTGCTTCCCAATCTCCCATCACTTCTCATCCTTTTTTATCCATCACTTTACCCCTTGCATCCTCTCATCCATTTTGAGAGCACACCCATGTTATCTTGAACCCGCATGTCCTCTTGAGGGGCCGTCCTCCATCCCTAACCTTCATCTTCACTCCCATCATCTTTCTTCCCAGTCACTCCTTTGATAACTGGGGCATCTTTCCCAATCTAACCATCTTCTTTTGGGTTCTATGTTTTAATATTCTTTGAAATGATGCTACTTCATAACACCATCTACAAGAGGGGAAAAATGTAGACACCTAAATTTAGACACTTAATTTATCCAAATTTATCCCCTTTCGTCTAAACATCCTTTTATTTGCATTAATTAAGTAATATTACTATTATTTAATTAATATCCTTAATTCTGCCAAATCCCTAAGGTATTTAGTTAATAATTAAATACCTTATCTCTTTAATCCTCCTTTTCATCAAATGAATTAAATAAATATGACATTTATTTAATTCCTTACATGTCACATCTTTTTCTTAATCCTAACCCACCTCCTAATCTCTTCATTAGGGATGTGCACATGCCTAATCCTTGATTAGGATGTGTCAAATCCTCCAACTTTTGCAAGTTGGCTTCCAATCCTTATTAACCACTAATTATCTTCTAATTACTGATCAGTTAAGTCTAATCAACATCTTGGTCAAACTCTCCCCATCCCCCAAGGAATTTTTAATTCCTTTTTATTCATCCAAGATTCCTCTCTTCCCCATGTGAATTTTTAACTCATATTTATTCTTTCAAAACTTCTTATCCCCATGCAAGTTCTAGAACATTTGACTTGTCACATCACTCACATGTTCCAAGGTAGTCTAGAACCTTTGACCTCTCACATCACCCACATGTGTCAAAATCCTACCCTTTTGAGAACATTGTCTTACCCACTAGATACTTCCAATCATTGTGAATTTTAAATTCACTTTTATTCCTCCAAGGAATCTTCTCTTCCCCATGTGATCATTGAGTGGTCACATCAAGGTACTTGCAAGTACCTCCATCACATTTCCTTCTTCCACCTCACCTACACCTCATCACATCCTTGTCCACTTCACATTCCACATGTCAAGATGTGAGGGCTTGTGAGTCCTCAACTCAGCATAGCCCTTCATCTTGGCCATGGTAGCTCAATCTTGACCATTGAATTCTCTAGAGAATTCAATTACCTCTATAAATACCCCCTCTCTTCTAATGCATAAAACAACACTTAGCCATTTGCACTCTTATGCTACCAATTTGATTACTCATTTTGCAAGCATTATCTTAGCCATTTAGTCAAGCCACTTAGTCACTAGCATTATCATTTATCACATTGTTCATCTTTCATACACCATTTTCATAGCCATCTAAGGAGCATGCAAGCATATAACATTAAGGTCCAACCAAGGAATTCAACAACATGTAAAGGTATAATCATTTGCAATCTTTATTTTATCTTCTTTTTTTTATGTTATCATTCCTTAGGCTAATCTTTGAGGTGTTCCTTGTGTTGTTCTTTATTGCATAATAGTTATTTTGCACCTTTAGAATAGGATAAACTCAAGGCTTCACAGAACCAAATGATTTGAATATTCTTTCAGTCGTTGAATATTCCTATGGGTTCTTGCAGTGTCAAGTCCCAATTGGAATGTGGGTAGTGTGAAGCTATAGGTCCCTACAACATTAGGACCCTTGTGAATAGTATTAATAGGTCCCTTTGAAGATATCTTGAGTATCATTATAATTGTGCAGTTTTTGCACGTGGTGTTAAAGTGTGAGAAATTATGTCTGGGTGATTTCAGGGGTCGAGTTGTGTAACTCAACCTATGGATCACCAGACATGCTGGGTATATCTCGTAGTACTGAAGTAGCACTTTGTGAATCAGTTTTTGTTTCAAGTTCACTATGAGCACCATATTGCTAAATCAATAAAAAAGATGAATCCATCATGTTACATTGGTTTCTTTTATAACTTCAATATGTGGCCATTAACAAGAAGTGTGAATTAGTTTGCATCAATGGTATGCAACTATACTACTCCATTATGGTAAAACTTGCTAATCTCATAAGGTCCCAGACACCTAGACTAGAATTTTCCCTTGAAATATTTATGCCTTGAGTCATATAACAAATCCCAATCTCCTTCATTGAACTCTTTTGTCTTTATGTACTAATCATTCCATTTCATTCATTGTTATTGTATCACCTATGTATGATGGGTTGCTTCCATTCATATCTCATCCAACCCATTTAAAGAATGTAACCTTTCCTTTTGTGCCTCTATTAAATCCATTCCCAACTCTACTAGTGTCCTTGATGTTTTATATTCAAATTCAATAGGCAATACTATTGTTTTTCAATAAACCAGTTCATAAGGGGTAAAACATGTAGTTGTCTTCCATGTGGTTTTGTATACCCAAACAACTTATGGTAATCTGGATACCCAATCTCTCCTATGAAGCTACACTATTTTTTTCAATATATTCTCAATCTCGTTGTTGGTAAACTCTATTTGACCATTAGCCTGAGGGTGATATGGGATAGATTTCTTGTGCCTGATCTTATACTCTTCCACCAATTTGGAAAATAGGTTTGATGTGAATTGTGGTCCTTGATCAATCACTATCTCTTTAGGTACACCATACTTAGTGAATATCTCCTCATATAATAATTTTTCTACATTTCCATCTCTATCAAACTGTAATCCTTTTACCTCTACCCATTTGGTTAAGAAATCAATGCATACCAATATGTATTCCTTGTTATTTGAACTAGGAGAGATAGGTCCAATAAAATCTAGCCCCCATTTATCAAAAGGAGCTAGTGCTAGCTGGGGCTATAAAGGAATTTCATCACTTTGTGTAGGTCTTCCCATTCTTTGGTAGTCAGTATACTTACCATAGTCCTTATGTAGGTCATTAGTAATATCTATTGTCAAGATCTTGAAGGCTATCCCTCTTGGTTGCAAAATGTCTCACCACACAGCTCATCATGGAATTATTTCTTACTATCAAACACTTCATCCCTCCCTAATACCCTTTCTCATAATGTTATTTGGCCAAGATAAATAAAATATAGAAATGTAAGAATAAGGGAAGCATTTAGAATTGACTGTTCATTATCCTTTCCTGTGTTTGTCAACTTTGTTATGTGAAATTCTTGTAGTAACAACAACTATCTCACAAGTCTTCCACTTACCAATCGGGTTTATTCATCAAGACTGATTGTTGTATTATTTCATGTGTATAAACACTTGATAGCCAATAATATAGTGTCTGAACTTGTTAATGACATAGACAACTGCAAGCATTTCTTGTTGTCATAGTGTAGTTTAACTTTTCTCCTTGGAGGTTTTTACTGATATAGTATATTGCATATTCCCTATTCCCCTCTTTCTTCCCTAGGACTACTCCAATAGCAAAGTCTGATGCATCAGTGTGTATGTGAAATGGAAATTTCCAATTTGAACCTGATAGAACTGGTGCATGAGTTAGAGCTACTTTTAATTTCTCATATGAATGAACTGGCCGTTTTCAGTCCAATCAAACTCAAAGTCCTTGGTCAACAAAGTAAATAAAGGTGCAACAATTTTGATAAAATTTTGAATGATTTTCCTATAATAACTTACATTTCCAAGGAAGCTTCGTACATCTCTTTGTTTCTATGGTACGAGCAAGGTAGATATAATTTCAATCTTCTTTGGGTCAACTTGTATTCCTCCACTAGAAATAAAATGTCCCAAGACAATGCCCTGTGTCATCATCACAAAACATTTTTCATTGCTCAAAGACAAATTGTGTTTTTGTGCATCTTTTTAACATTTTTTCTAAGTTACTAAGAGCTTCCTCATAACTTTCACCATAAGTGGTGAAGTCATCCATGTATATCTCCATGCAGTCATGTGAAAAATCAGAAAGTATGTTGAGTACTACTCTTTGAAAGGTAGCTAGAGTATTGCACAAACCAAAAGGTAAGACAAAATAAGTATAGGTTCCCCAAGGGTAGGTGAATGTGGTCTTATCTTGATCTTCTGGTGCAATCTTGATCTAGTTATAACCACTAAAACCATCAAGAAATGAGAAATATTTCTTCCTTGCCAAAGAATCAAGAACTTAGTCAATAAATGGCAGTGGGAAGTGACCCTTCCTTGTGGAAGCATTTAGTTCTCTGTAATCAACACAAACTCTCCATTTCCCACCTTTCTTTGGAACTATTACCAATGGTGAAACCCATTCACTGTCTAATATAGGGTATATAAAACCTGCATCTAAAATATTTTGTAGTTCAGCCTTTACTATCTCTCTTAGAGTCAGATTCATGTGTATCCATGGTTGTCTTATAGGTATGTGTCCATCATTAATGTAGATCCTATGCATGCATAGATCAATATCTATTCCCTTCATATCATAGTAATCCCATGCATATG
>VDFB02364621.1:0-79720 GCA_007258455.2 Sequoia sempervirens | reverse complement strand
AGCAAACTAGAAGTAGAAAGACCTTAGTATTTTTTCATTTTGTGGGGATATCAAACATATCCCCACTCTTACACCTACTTTACATATTGCTCCATCAAAGTACAACATCCACAACTCAAGTGCTTGGCTACCTTTGAACTCTTTGGCAACCTTCGGGAGCACTTGGTCTTCATCATAGATTTACATAGGTGCCCAATCCTGTAGCATGGTAATTTATGAAAGGATCATTTTCCATGTGTTCACTTAACATAGCATCTTCTTGATCATTCTGGTCTCTAGTCACCTTTTCTTCCTCTATCAATTCAACAAAATAAATTTCTTTCTTGGTGATAGAGGTATGCATGGCTTCAAAATTGATAATGGCTTCATCCGCTACATGCTCAGAATGTAACACTTCTGATTCTAGCTTCATTTTTGCACCATGCTTGGTTCTGAGAATCAGATGTGACCAATCTAGGGATAGGTATCTGCCCACATTTGAAGTAAATTCTTTGGATAGACAAAGGTCGAACATGGGAGGAACATCCATGATCATAGTGTCTTGCAATACAATGATACTAGGGAAAGAAAATAGAGTTAAAGGAAGTGCTTTGATCATACCTACAATTTCAACTTTATTTCCATAAGCTGCATTACTCCCCTTTTCATGGGTTCATAGATGAGTCCTAAAGCTTCAACTATTTGTTTAGGCATAACTATAGTGTTGGCACCAGAATCAATCATAGCATTGTGCAATAACTTCTTCCTTATAATGAGAGTTAAGAAGAAGGGTTGAGGCTTTAACTTATCTCTGACTTTGGAAAGGGATTCTCTTGTGTTGTTCATAAGGACTTTGGAAGGGATAGTTGATCAACAGCCTTTGCATTGGCTAACTGCTCTATTGGCATTGTGTTGACCTCTTCTTGAAGAGCCTTTTGTAATAGCATTTTCTACTCCAGGATAGTTAGAATGTCCCATAGAGACACATTAGTGGATACTTTCTTCAATTGTTCCACCACATTGAAATGTGGAAAACTTGGAGGTTTTTTCTCATTGCTCTCATTATGATAATTTCCTTCTACGGCTGATATTGTGGCGGTGCAGTAGAAGTGCCAGGTATTTGATTGAAAGCACCTTTAAGTTGCAGATTGGCTAGTTGCAGAGCAACTGATTCGTTGGTAAATCTCCTCTTTGAGTGAGTGTTATAGTCAGATTGCACTTGTGATTTTTTTGATACAGACGTATCATTAGCAAACACTACTTCTTCTTCTTCCATCCATGAGAAGAGCGCATGATCAGGAGTGATTTCAGATTCTTGTTTTAGAGAAATCCCTTGCATTTGCACGGTAAGGACCACATTCTCCATTTGTGGAGAGGCATATACATATAATCTGTGGTCTGACGTCGCACCTTGGCTGTGCTGCTCCATCATATTTTGTTGCAACTTGTCATGCAGACAGTTCCAGGGCATATGCACATCACTACAAGGGAAGCACCACAGATTGATATCATCAATGAGGTTATTTTTTCCCAGCGTCAATTCCCTACTCGAGCTTGGTGAAGCACTCATCAGTGGAGTAAGCAAGCACCGACACCATTTGGTTGGCTGTCAAAGTTGGTGGATTAGTACGGGAACTGTCTTGGTACTGATTCTATTGATATGACAACCGTCCGGCTTGATAGTTCTGATAGGTAGGCTTAAGAGGCATTTGATTGGTTTCTCTTGAGGGTGGTTATATCATTTTCCATAGTTTGCAACATTTCTTTAAGATCTCTCATTTCATCCTTGAATGAACTAGATGTAGAGGTGACATTTTGTTGCACTACCACATATGTGTACATTGGTTGGGGAGATGCGGGTGCACTTGTCGACACGACTTCTTGTGTGGACATTGATATTTCAGGAAATATCGGCATGATGGGTCGAGGAGGAGGCTTTCCACAATCTATCAAATGATTCTCAGCTTTGACTACAACACTGTAAACATCTATTAGAGTAGCTCCCCCCAAAGATTTGATCATCATGGAAATGTCGAGGTGAATAGACTTCAAATAAAATATGAACGCCAACTCAGGAGTCGAGCGGATAGTAATAGAGATCCTCTACTAGTTCATGTAGATTCAGGCATTGTAGTATATCATAACCTCTTAGGGAGCTCATTTTATGATAGATAATTGATAATACAATGAGGAGTGATCTCCATCATTTGAAAATCTCTCATAAAATGGATCACCGAGCTTGTCCCAGGTGCGGATAGTGCTAGGTGTTGTTGTTCAGTACCAATCTAGTGCCTTGCCTTTGAAAGATGTAGTGAGGAGCCTTAGAGCTACATTTTGTATAGTGATCTCGTCCACCAGACACACATCTGCCACATCTTATAGATGTTCTGCGGGTCTTCTTGAGCCATCTCTGGTAAACTTGGGTATAGCTTTCATAGCTAAGACCGGGATAGCACCCTAGATAGTGGGTGCTACTGGAGCTACTAGGGTAATTCTGACATCCCATGCCACGTAATTTATGTTGGTGGCTGGCAACTTGGTTAGAGAAACAGGTGGCGGGAGCACAACGGTTACCAACTAATTTGTGGCCTGCACTGTTCCTAGTGGTAGTACAAGTAAATTGGGGTCTCTTGTAGTTTGGGATCTAGTTACATGTTGATGGCTCATATACCCTTCTAAAGTGAAAATTCATTTAAGCTCTGTTCCACTGAGTGTGCTAGAAAAAGAACAGACTGTTGATGCCAAAATTTGACAAGGTAACAGTGTATTATGGGAAACTCAGTTTATGGGGGACTTTTTGCTCTAAACTGAGTGACCTTTGGGTTTTTAGAGAAGCTAACTTCTTCTATAATGGGGGTTTGGAAAGGAAGAATGAAACATATATAATAAAATAAAGTCTAACCTAAGGCGATGCGTCAAGACTTAATGATAGGCACGATAAATCATAGATCTAAGGGCCCGATTGGTATTTGTAGTGTTCCAAAAAAGGTAGAAACTGAAGATTAAAGTATAGATAATCCATTCATTGACATAAAATAACATTGCATACATTCTTACTATCATGAAGAGTCATTAGGCATGATCTAGATCAGCAAAATTGCATTCAATATATATAGAAGTTCTCAAATGAAATATCCAAACAATAGCAGCACAGTTTAAAATTCAATCAAATAGCATGAAAGAAAAAAAAGGACAAACAATTGGCACAGTTTGAAAGTCTTTTGCAATAAGATAAAATAGTAATAAAGGCTTGGTGTCTTTTCCTAAAATCAGTGTTCCTTCAAAAATTTGGACTCATTCACTCCAAACAGAGAAGTATATATAGCAAAAAACTCCCACCACCTCGAAGAGCAATAACAGAAAATATTTCATGATCTTTGGCAATGATGTAGAAATGAGTATATTCCCCCAACCATTGCAATAGAAAAGATTTGAAAGCAAGCATCTGGTCATTCTAGGCCCAAGTGAATCCCCTACAAATGATGGTGGTGGTCTCGACAAGGTTAAACAGACATGTGTCATAATCTCGTGAAGAAATTATGACACATGGTGGACAGTCGTAGCATTTGGTTTGCTTGATTCATCACCCAAATATGAAACCTGCCAACGAGACATATGGATGCATAGCACTGCCCATGTGAATCTTTATCTTTCATTGTTGAAGACTTGCGCCAAGGTGACACATGTCACATGGACAGAGCTCTATCCAAAAGTGGAGGAAAGTGATCATTGGTTGTGCGCAAAAGGGAGTCGTGGTAGCATTTTGCTACCCGTGGTCATTATTTCATCCTTTCGCTGAAATATTGTGCAGAGTAGACACATAGAAAAAGTCATTGTAGGCGCCGATCGTGGGGCCCACCAAATTTCTTTGGGAAATTAGAGCTACATGGCACTCGAGTGAGGCCCGATGAGGAAGCAAAAAGGAATGATCAAAATGGCCTGCAGCTACGAAACATGGAAGCATAGAGAGGATTCCCAAGATGTGAAGGAAAGTAAACCTCTGGGGTGCGCAAAGCAGACATGTGGAGGGGACAACAGACATTGACAAAAAGGCCAAGTGGATTACTTGAGATGCGCGGACCGATACTTAGAGGAAAATAAACCCAGAGGGACCTTGTTGAATATTTATTCATAGTTATCTACAACACTATTATGATTTTTTCTTATTGCATCACCCTAGGATTTATTTCTATAACATAAATAATCCAAAATGATACAAGGAATGAAGGGGGATCCTAAGAAGATGATAACACTAAAGTAGGTCTTAACATAAAATGACACCTTGAAAAGGAGAACCCCCAAATTAGGAGTCATCCCCTGTGCCACAAATTGAAGATGAGTATCCAAATAAGAGATAGGTATTGAGTCCTTACTCATGCTATCTAAAATGAAATATTAAGAAGGGATTATGTGAATAATTTTGATGAGATATTAAGTAGTGGATATTTTAAGATTTAGTTAACTAGAGATAAAGGTAAAATAAAAAGATTGGTCAAATAACAAGATTATAACCAAGAAAAAAAGAACTAAAGAAAAGAGGAAGATAGGCTAAGAGGAATTAGAATCCCCAAGCCACTAAAAGGTAAATAAAAAACACCATCAACTCCTATAAAATGACTACAAATAGGAATAAATTCTTGTGTTTGGTAGAGATACCAAATTTGAAAGTCAGCATATATTCACCTTGGAATCTCACTAGAGTGGGGATGAAATTGATGATGACTAAAATTAGTTACCAAAATATTTTTTGGAATGAAAATGACTTCGTAAAGGGTTTTACAAGTTTAATATATTTGTCTAAAGGTAAAATGATAGTCAGTGGAAATTTACAACTATATAAAAAATATTATAGGGATGGTTAGTATCAAATTCCAAACTTGGGTCTCACTTATATCTTAAGTTTATTTGGTTGTGGCATATAAACAAGTTACCATCCACATTATTCAATTAATTAGTGACTCTCTTTTCACTAAGATATCAATTGTTTCTATATCCATACCATTTCACATTTATCCTCACTTTGATGAGAATGTCTTATTTGCAATAATATATTCATAAGTAGCATATATTCTCATCTTTAGTTCATGGCCTAATCCCTATCCATCTTCATTGTACCTTGTTGCACATATTTTCATGTATTTGTTATCTACTTATCCCTATTTCATCCTTCTTAACACTTATTTCCATACATTTATTCCCCACTCCAAGATCACCACCTTGTCATTGTAAATCATTTCCACATGGCTCAATATTGATCCAAGTTGATCTTGAGAACCATAAGAATAAAAATTCAATTTCCAATTTTCTTGCCCCCTTCTATTACTTGTTATGAGCCAACCTACCACATGTTCCACACAAGATGTTAGGATGTCATAATGTTTAAGGAAATTCAATGTACACTTAAACACACACACACACACATGTTAACTAGATAACACTTCAATTTTAAAGGGAAATAAAGGAATTAAATTTGTATTGATATCATATAGGCCACTTGCATGCTTGTGAAGATTTTCTTTGATATTTCTCATTATAATTAATTTGATTTTCTAGAAGGTTTGACCTAGGAGAACACATTCTTCAATTGACTCAAAAAACTCATAAACAATGTATCTAGACACCACTTTAACATAGATATCTAGAGGAAAAAGTGAGCATCTTTTCAAATATACATTCTATTAGTTCAATCTTGTGTAACTCAAATCAATCTTGTATGATATATCAAGTTCATGATAGTTAGAATTGACCCAATATTTTCTTAAACCACTTTAGACTCTAAGACATTCACTGGATCAAAATAGATAAATTCATAATAATGATAAATTGATTTAAAACAACATTAAAAACTTCATTTTTCATCATCAATTCTAAAACTAAATACATTTAACCCACTCATTTAATTTTCATAAATTATTACAATTATCAATTTGAATTTAATTATCAAAATCAACTATATTTATTTCATTAACTTAATTCAAACTTATATTTTCTTTCACATTATTATTCCTTACAACTTTATTAAAGATTATATATGGTCTAAATTATTGACCATTTATGCCTCAATTATCTTTATCCCAAGGTTACTCTTGATCAAAGAGTTAAATGTCAAATGAAATGAAAGAGCCCATGTGGCATTTCCTTCCTTATTACTATGGTTTGGTTGAAAGTCTTAAAGGCTAATTTATATCTCCAATCAGTCTTGTAATTCATATGCATCCACTTCCTTAACATTGCCCCCACATATCTTAATCACATAATCCAATTCTTTAATATTATATGACATGGATACTTTTTGTGGTCTATGGCCATTTGTTTCCTCCCTCTTTTTTTAAATTTCCCTTTTGGAAAATTTCAATTACAAATTAAAATTTAGACTTAAGGAACAATAGATGGACATATTCAATCTTAAAGTACAAGATTTTACTATTTTACTATTCATGGTAATTTGATTCTCCATTTGTAATTCAACAACTTGATTTGTTGGATATACATGTGAATAACTTAATTTTGTCTTATAATTGAACTTTCAAGTTTGTCTTTATTTGGATTATTTGAATATATGTACATTCCACCTATATCATGCATCATATCTTTTATAAATTAATATAATAAAATATTAATTAACAAGTTTGTTTTAATTTGATTTAAAAATTATATAAATTTGTTATATGAAAGTTATGAGTTAAGTTGTTTATGTTTTTAAATATGAGCTATAGTTAAATAATTTCATGTTTGTTATGAAATATTTAATTTTAAAAGAAAGTACACTTGTTTCAAAAGATTGGCTCAAGTTAATTAATTAAATGTATATAACTTAGTAGTAAATTAATTTAGATTGGGAATGATAAATGTGTGAATCAATAATTAAATAAAAAATAATATAGGTATTTAGCATAAAATATGTAAATTAATGTTAAGTTAGTGTAATGATCGAAATTGTATACCCTTAAAAATTTGTATTAACTTTTAAGTTCAATTTAATGTTCATAACTCTTAGTGTGATTTTTAGATTCATTCAACCTTTACCCTGGTCTTTTTTTTTTTATGGTGCTAACACCTTGTTTCATAATTTATAATTATTGATTAGAAAAATTGTGTTTATTAAAGGGATCTTTTTCCTAGAATTCACTATCTTCTTATCACCGTCTATGTCAAAGTTTTAGAAAGAAAAAGTTATTATTATTAAGAACAATATGTTGGAGTTTAAAATATATTCAAAGTAAGATTTTATGGTGACAGGTTAAAAAGTAGTTTTATAACACCTAGGTTTCATAACACCCAATGTTTTCCAACCTGCAATTATTGTAATAAAAACCTTTTGTTATTTAGAGAGTACAAATGGAATGAAAGGTACCTTCAAAATTTACCACAATTGTTACTTAGAGTAAAAATTGCATTTCAATTTTCTCATATGATGGAAAAATAAATGCACCAAATAATCGTTGGTTGAAAAACACAATGGGTTGTGAGTTATATGATTGTGTTTGTTCTAAGCTCAAGGGTGGAGATCTTGAGGAGGAGTTGCAGGTGGGAGATACATAAAACTAATTATATTGACTTGAGGGGTGACTAACCAAAAGGGTTGTTACGTGTAGAGGGTTTTCCAATAGTATGTGGGTTGCAGGTTTCAAAACACCCAGTGTTTTCCAACTTCCAATTATTGTAATGAAAAACTTTTGTTATTTAGAGAGTATGAATGTAATGAAAGGAGCCTTCAAAATTTATGACAAATGTCACTTAGAGTAAAAACTATGTTTCAATTTCTCAATATGATGGAAAAATAAATGCACAAAATAATTGTAGGTTGGAAAACACACTGGGTTGTGAGTGATATGATTGTGCTTGTTCTAAGCTCAAGGGTGGAGAGATCGGGGAGGGGTTGCAGGTGGGGGATATATAAAAGTAATAAAATTAACCTAAGGGGTGACTAACCAATTGGGTTGTTACATGTAGAGGGTTTTACAACAATATGTGGGTTGCAAGTTTCATAACACACAATGTTTTCCAACTTGTAAATATTGTAATGAAAACCTTTTCTTATTTACCTACAATTCACAACATACCCAACTCATGTGTTTTTAAAATATGCATATCTAGGTTAATTGCAATTGAAATAACAACAAAACCATTGTTCATGGTATTAAATAAATTGGATATAATTTTCCACAGTAGGGGTTACAAAAAAATGTTTGTTTTGGGTACCATGTGAAGTGTGGGTTACAAATCACAGTTTTTTTTAATCCTACAAATTTTTATACCCAAACACACTATCATGAAACATTTTCATCTTCTCTTTTTTTGTAATGCTTCTAGTTGTGGGAGACCTGAAACAAAAATGATTCACTATAATTAAGAAATTACTTAAGGGGATGCAAGATGATGGATTTAGGTTAGCTAAGAGGATGAATTAATGGGTCCTAAGAGGATGGAATAAGGGGAGTTAAGATAATTACTTAAGGGGATGCAAGAGGATAGCTTTAGGGTAGCTAACACAATGACTTAAGGGGTCCTAAGAGGATGGCTCAAGGGGAGTTAAGAGAATGATTTAAGGGAATGAAAGAGAATGGATTTAAGGTAGCTAAGATGATAACTTAAGGGGTCCTAATAGGATGGCTTAAAAGGGTACATAATTTCAGAGAAGGGGTATAGAATATTTGGATTGTAAGCTATAAGGGTATTTCTATGGATTGAAGTAATCACCATGTATGTTGTATCAAAAATTTGATCCATATGCATTAGAATTGGGTTTTCCAAGGAATTGAGATGAGTTAATCATAGTTTTACATAGTGATGATATCTTAATCATTAGGAATAATGAAGTGTTCATTAGAGAACTCAAGGTTTGAGATGAAAGATGTAGGTGCCATAAGATACATCTTTTCTATATAAATACATAAAAATATGAATAATATAAAGTTATGGTTAAACTATAGGAAGCATCTTGAGACTATTCTATGGTGGTTCAACATGCACGATGATAATCCTATAAGTATTCCTTTACCAATAGTGACTAAGTTGAGCCCATAACAATGCCCTAAATCTATGGAGGTTTTGAGGGACATCAAAAATATTTCTTACACAATTGTAATTGAGAGCTCTATGTATGCATTAATATGTATGAGGCTTAAACATTACTTGAGCAAGGGGAGTTATAAGTTGGCCCATGCCAAATATTTTTTAAGAGAATTAGATGTATGTGAAAATATTTTCTATGTTCTTGAAAGGAACTGTAAACAAATATTTTTACTATCATGACACTAATAATGTGGGAAAGGTGTTGAGACTATGGTTGATTGTTGATTTTGATTTGGATAAATATTTGGATAGCTAGATATCAACAAGTGGTTATGTTTTTACTCTATGGATTTAGGAGATGGAGGATGGGGATGCTTAGCTTTTGGATTAGCAATTTTAGATACCATTATGAGTTTTTCCTTTTGGTGAATTACTACTTTTTTCTTTGGGATCCAAATGGTTTCTATTGTTTATTTTTCTTTGGTCGGCCTTTGTAGACTTTGGGAATTTTTACACTTTTGGATTGGATTTTTCTAAGTTTTACCATATCATTTTTAGGATACATGGTGATCCTTAGATATTTTTGGATGAGTATATGTATGCATTTTTTTATTAGTATCCAAATTTCTCCCATTAGCAATGTTATGGGTAGAAGGAGATGGATGATATGAAGGGAATATGAATGGAGTGATAGATATAGGAGCATGGATGGGGTGTATGGAGGGAGGACGTTGGATGATTTTCATAGAGGTGTGTCTTTGTTGATCCTAGTTGGGAATTATAAGAGTGGGATGTTTAGCATGTATGAAACAGAAAGGGGATTGGTAAATGAGGGGATGCATAGGATGAAATGGACAATGGAATTTTGGTATTTAAGGACCCAAAATAGACTTAGTAGGTGGAGGATATGCGATCATGGATAGTAGTACATAGGGACCCAAAATGGATTTATAGGATTGGAGGAGGGATTGGGATAATGTTTTTGGATTTATAGTAGGTAGTGTGTGCAATGTGAAGCATGTACTATGAAGGTTAAATTCCTATGCCATAATGTGTAGTTAAAAACCAAAGAATGTTAATTAATTAAATTTGAAGATGCAATGTTCTTCTAAGGTTAATACATCATCTATCTCATTCACTTTGGTTTGCCACTTTTCAAGTGTTTTTAGAGTAGATTCCTTCTTCATTTCTTTTCAAGTGTTTTCAAATCATATTCCTTCTTTACAAACATCGGCATGATGACACATGGGAAAATAAATCTATGTTTAGGTACATATCCCAATTTTAGTATCAATTATAGTTATAATTTAATTTATCTCTATATAAATCCACTTAAGTACCCCAAACTATATTTTTTTCACATACATCCATATATCTAATTAAAACAAGTACTCATGATTTCTCAAATTAACGGTTACTTATAAATTCTTATACTAGTCTTCCTTGTTGACTTAGTAATGCTCTAGTTACAGTTCCACTTGCATTACAATCAACTTAAAATACCTTATCAAAATATGGAAATGCTAACACTCTTTGCTCTATCACTTCTTTAATAATTCATAGATTCTATTTGATCTTGATGTTCTTTAAAATTATTTCTTATCTACTCTCATAATATCATTTATTCCATATAAATATATAATAAAATTCCTTTGAAAACTAGCTAACCCTTATGTATATCCTTGCATCTTATGTGTGCAAAACACCATATGGAATGTGCAAAAACAGTTCATCTAAATCATGCACCAGAGATTTATTAGGATGTCATTTGAATTTAGGACGCGAAAAATTCACTACTTCAACTACTTGTGGTGTATACATTTTCCAACACTTCAAAACACTTCTAAAAACTTAGGGCAAGACAAAAGTCTATAAATACCTTTTAATCACTTTCTGATTAGGGTTTTGTGCATAAGAAATTTTGAATGCTTCACCTCACTCTTTTATTTCTCTTCTCTCCTCAAATTCTCATTTTCAAATGATAGATTGAATATGAAATTACTTATAAACCCTTTTGAAATAACCTAATTCACATTGAACACATATTTTGAAAAGCTGGTAAAAACGCTAACTGTATGCACAGTCAACTTCAAATGATCCACAAACTTTCACAACTCAATATTTTCCACCAGTTCTTTCACCAATAGGTTAACCATGCCAACCTACACCTTATTCCAATGTGTTGAAGCATCAACACCATTTCTCTGGTAGGGTATAAAATATCTTCTGGTAATGCTCCCCTTAAGCCAAAGCTTTCTACTTAATTTTTGGAGGAAACATTTGCACTAGATGTTGGTACACTCAGGCTTAGTCTCATTGTCTTCCTTATTTCTCTAAATCTTATCCATCTCTTTCTTCATCTCTACTAGATCAACATTTTTCATTGGATCATTCTTCTTTATTGTATCAACCTTTGCATTCTTTCTTTTGAAAAAATTAGCAATGTGTCCTAACTTATTGTATTTGTGGCATTTGACATTTTGAACAAGCTTACTTCAACCCATTCTAGATCTACCTTGATTATATTTATGCCCAAATCGATTACATGCATAATAGTAGCCATTGAAATATTGAAACCTCGTACCATTGTTATATCCATTCATCATTTGATTTCTACATTCACTAGCCTTATGATTGAATCATTTGCATATAAACCATTAACCGGGAAAAGATGAAACATTTTGATTCATTTTGCTTCTACATTGCAAAGCCTTATATCAAAATTTATTGCAGGAATAACAAAAAACATTAAAGGATGGGGGCCTTTGTGCATTTGATTGTCTTATTTGCGGTCTTTTGAATTTCTTCCTCTAATTTTGGACCTTCTTGTCATTGCTCTTCTTGTCCTCAATCTTCTTTTCAATTTTGTTTGGATTTTGTTCTATCTTTGGAATTTCTCCCTTTTCAAACCCTAATCCACCTTTGTATTTAGAATTCTTCCAATTTACAATCATTTCATCAAGAATTGTAGAACTCATCTTGATTTTTTCTACTTGAATATTTTTTTTATTTAGATATGATCTTAAGGATAAAATTTCTTCTTCAAGCTTTGAGAATTCTTTAGATTTGTCTTTCAGTTTAGCTTTCAAGCAGTCTTCAACTCTTTTGCTTTCTTCAACCTATAATTTCAAGTTGGGAATGATCTCATTTGATTGCTTGAACTCTTTGATCTTGTTTATAGATTTCTTGAGTTTCTCTCTCAATATCTTAATACATTCATCTATGTCACTAAGATCCTTTTTTAGATCTCTATTCTCAGTTTCTGCTTTATTCAAATCATCCAAGGAAAATTTGAGTTCTCCTTCCATATCAACAATACAGTCTTCTTTAGTAAATCCTACCACATGAATTTCTTCTAGAGGAGTAAGATACTTCCTAGTAGCCATGTGTTCAACTCCAAGATCCACCTCAACAATCAAGCCAATTAAAGGAACCAAGCTCTGATTCCAATTGTTGAACACCTTGAATACTGAGAGGGGGGTGAATCGGTATTCTCTTAAACCACTTAACCATTTAAACAAATTTCGTACATCATAATCAAATTTTAGTAAGGAAAGAAACCATGAAAGCAACAATCAAAGGATATAACACATGAACAACATATTTTTATGTGGAAAACCCAAAAATGGGAAAAACCATGGTGAGGATTAGCTCACAATATATTATAACCGATTATAAGATATTACAGAAAGGATCACTTCCAAGTGGACTCAAATTGTCTGGAGAATAAGAGAAATAGAAGAGAGGGGTGGCTCACTTCCAAGATGTGAACTGCTACAAATGCATCTACAATATGAATAAAATATAGTTCCACTAAAGCTCAAAATATTGAATCGACACACTTCATATTACTTTATTCTAACACTCTGCTTTGCTCTGCACTCACATCACATTCACATGATCTACTTATTAATTCACACACTTAACTTAGTCATCACTCTTCAACACCAAAAATTATCATATATTTATACCCATTACTTTCGTAAGAGCCTACAACATAAATTAGGATGTACCTTTCAAAAAAATAACTTGTTATGCCAAGCTTAAACATACATGCTTCACACCTTAATTCAAAACTTGTAACATATTAGATAGGTTAGGGTGGACCTATAATATCTCCCACATAACTAATTTGATACTTATTTAAACTACACATAACCTCAAACAAGTTAGGTTGGCACCACTAGTGACTTAACATCAAAATTCACCAACATATCATACTAAAACCGACACGTGGACCTCCAAACATCACACCAATTGGAATACACACCCTTTTGAAAACTATACACACTTCTATGAATCTGCAAGACCAGATATTCTTCTGTAGTGAAATGCAAACTAAGCATAACATACACTTTGCACTAGAAACACTATCATTGGCAAACTTGATACACTATCACTCATAACTTCTACATCGAAGGTCAAAAAAATGTGAAAATTTGGATTTAGACTCTCTTGACATGCATCAAAAATTTTTTAGAACTACGAAGAAAGATACTTTAATAAAAATCAATGTGAACTAAAAAATTGATGCTTTATACATTGAAAATTGTGTTATAACACTTATTCAAATAAGTAACTCATATGTTTTGTACCAAAGAAAATCAACTACATCTCTATGTTGGTTTTCCATCATTTCAAACACATATATTCACCAAACCAACTACACATCAATCTTCACATCGCATCACAATGTTGAAATCAATGACAACATTGTAACTGCATACAATACATCTCATGCTCATGTTGCTAATAAGCAAATCAATAAAAAAATATTCAAACTTACAACACCTTCTTCATTTCTTCGAGAATCTTGGCTGTCTTTTCTTTTGTCTCTTTCTCCATCCTTTCTATGTCTTATTTATCTTTCCCCATTAGAATATTTATTCTTTGTTTGGTTCTGAACACTTGTGCCTGTATTTGAGATAATTTAACCCTTTCTTCATGAGAAATATATGAAATAGGCTTCTCTAATGCTTGTTGCCTCATTTTATCTTCTTCTACTACAACTTCATTCCTCTTATTACTAAGTGTATTTGCAAGACATGCCAAGAGTTGATCAATAATCTCATTTAGAGCTACATTAAAACTCATCATATACATGTCTATAGCTTTCTCAAGTGTAGCCTTATCAACACAAGGCATCTCATCATAAATATTTACAAATTTTTTTAGTGGACCATGTTGTGCAATTGCATTAATAGTAGCCTCAAGTTGGTTTCTGCCACAATAGTGTGTCTCACTTTTGGAATGTGCTGATTTTTTCCTAAAATCGCCGTTTTTAGAAAAACTAATGATTTAAGTTTTGAGAGGCTCCATCTAAAAGGTTTTAATTGAAGAGGGATATATAATATCCCCTTAGATCAAACCCCCTTGGATAGAACCACTCTATTGTTAAATCATATCCACAATGGAGTCTCCTTTTCACTTATCAAAATGCTGGAAAAAAAACCACTTTTTCTTTACCTTTTGAGGAATTGAATAATGTCATTTAAATTTTTTGTAAGATTGTAGCCCTCAAAACAAAATTTCCAGCAAGTATAGTGTAGAGTCTAAGCTAATGTTTTGTAAACTTGGTGGAATCCACTCAATTAAGAGGGTCAACTAACAAAACAATCCACTTTACACTGCTTAAGACTACATTAAATAATTGGCCAAGGTGCGTAAGCTTATGATGGTGCAACATTATATATGTCTTCATGGACTTAAACTACCTAAACTATCCTACTGAAATCATTCTAATTATTGGAAATTCACAAAATTATAAAATAATGAAAGTGTAAATTGAAACTAGTTGCTACGGGTACCTACAGTAAGGTTGTGACTGAACTATTGCTAATAAAATGATACTATGTTAGCTGAAAACTTGATAAAGACTACTTACTCAACTGAACTATCCTCTAGAGTGTTACTAATAATCATTACATGCATGTTCCTAAGAATTCATTCATAATAAGCAAGAAATGAAATCCCAATTAACTTACATATGATTTGTGAACAATGATAAACTAATAACAACTATCAACAAAAATAAATAACTCAAAGGTGAAGTGAAGAACAATACCTTGAGTGGCATGCTCAAGTAATTCTTCCCACTTTAACTAAACTCAATCTAACTAATATATTCCATGCATTCCATGAATTGATCTCCATTTATTGAATAAGATGAAGGATTACAAAATATTCTTACACAAATCATACTCAATCATTCTGAAGATTCATGTTTCAAACTGAAAGTAACATATAACATAAAACTACGAAAAAATCAACTAACTAACTTATGGATTCAACTAGCAGTTATATAAAAACTGAGGGAATCTTTATTGAAAGAAACAACTTAACCAAAATCATTAACTCCACTCCAATATATTTAGAGCACAAAATTAAGGCTTGGAATTATTCAACCTATAACTGAGAAAAGAAGGAGAATCCTATCAAAACTAGAACTTTGTCAAAATAGAATGCATGAAATCATACACCCATCTGTCAAAGTCCTATATAAGAAAGACCTCTTCTTCAGTGTTTATTAACTGATTATATTAACATGTTTTCTATCTTCATTAATTTCCTTCAACCAATGATCATCACATTCAACTATTTCTATAGTTTCCCTTATTTTGGTGTCCAATGCCCCTTTTCCTAAGGGTTCATCCTCCAACGACTGTGTATCATGGTTCCTCCTTTAGCTGCAAACAAGTTAGTGTCACAAAACACATACACAAGGATAACTATCATAATGAAACATAGCATTCCATCAACATTCCCATACACATATTCATATTAACCATTTAATGCTAATATATTAAACCATAATTTCATCATCATGTTTGTGGGTTTAGGCCTACATAATGGATATAAAAAGGATAGTATGATATGAAATATTGTCTAGAAAGTATGTTTAAAAGTATCTTAAAGTATACATAAAACCAACAAAAAATAGGCTATTATCTAAACCTATCATTCCCCCCCAACTTAACTTTTTGCTTGTCCCTAAGCAAAATACTAAGGGTCTTGATTATACTATAGAGAAATTTGCCTTAGGTCCATGACTGTACTAGCACCCTGATCGTACTATAGATAAAAACCTCAGTATGTTGAAAGATACCTCATCCTGATAGCTCCTTCCCTTTCACATTCATCACTTCTATGTCTAGTCCAATGTGGAATTGGACAAAGGAGAGTAGGTGGTTGATGGTGCATAGCAATAAAGTTGTACATAGAATGTGGCCCCTTCTTCTATGATTGATCATTCCATTAGTTTTGAAAATACTTATAACATTGTTGTACAATACCTATAGCTAGAACTTTCATTCTCGCATAGTCTACCTTCCTGAGTTTCATTATTCTCTTACCAACTCCTTTATGCCCAAGAAGTTTCATCCACTCATCAATAATTGCTTCTAAATCCTTAGCCTCTCTTCTTACTAGAAGTGCAATAGATTTCTCTTTTTCACCATATTCTTCCATAATTTCTCCTCTAAGTTGTTCATTCTTGTAGTAGGAGGAAATTTCTCCAACTTGAAGATCCCCCACAAACATTAAGGGGTTCCATTATGTTTCATCAGGGATCACATAATTGTGCAGATAAATTTGCATAATTGATCTTGGTCTTCAAATGTGTCCAAGTAGAAAATTTTTTAAGAAATTCAGTAGGTTGACTCATGGCAGCAGATTATTTGCTAACTAATCTATTAAATTGAAAACACAAGAACCTTTCTTGTAGAAAAAATGCATAGCTCTTAGGTGGAGGTCTACACTTGAAAATTTGTGCAGCCTTATTTGCAGCCTCTTCCAATCGAACAACTAACTTATTTAATTCCATTTATTTCTTTTCCAATTCTTTCATATATGATTCCTTTTCCTTCTTCCATTTTTATTTTTCCCTTGCAAACTCATTAGTTACACTCCACAATTGGTAGCATAGAGAGAAAGTTGTGTGATAACCAAGAGTTTTAAGAGGAGTGGGTCCCTCACTTGGAATAGCCAGTTCCTTGTCCCCCATCTTAGTGACAACCAATTGCGCCAACAAATCTAACTTAGAACCATGACCATACAGCTATAGTTTTTCCTCCATCTCCTACATTTTTACTTCCCTTTCTTTATCCTTTTGCTCATAATTTTTCACCAACTCCTCTAGGTGTTTAATTTTGTCTAGTGCTTCCTAGAGTTATTGCCTCAAATTTCTCTCCTCAAGGTAAACTTCTTCTCTATCTTCAAATTTCCCATTTCCTTCTTCATAACCTCCACATATGGGGCTATCTGGAGCTTATGTTCTCAATTTATTTGTAGTGAATAATTCTCTGATTCAAAGTTAGAAGTTGTTACCATATACCTTCTCCTTTTCATAGGTGCATTCATGTCACCGGGGGCATCCCCTCTTATTTTAGAATTAGTCTCTACAACCATATCATTCTACTATTGTTGTTCTTGCTAATGTTGATTTCCCTGGGACTGTTCTCTACTCTCCTCTTCTCCCTCAGGTTCCCCTATACCTTCCTTTGCAACATTTTGTTGCCTGATCCTACCAGAACATCTAGGTGTAAGTATTTCTACTTCAATTTTCCTCTTTTCCTTTTTAATACTCTTCTTCTTTTTTGGGGCATTTTCCTTTTTTCTGCTTTTGAGAAAACCTCTTTTCTTTTGAAACCTCTTCCTCTAGTTTAGAGGGTGTGGGAGTGGTGGATACACTACTCTTGCTCTTAGACTTTCATGACTTAGAAGAAGGTAACTTCTCATTTTTAGATGGACCAAACTTTAGCTCTTCAGGTTCTTCATGCTTGCCTTAGCTACAGGTAGGTGAGGCCATAGGAGAATTATGAGGGTTTTCCTCTTTAGGCCCATTTTTTGGTTCATTTTTATTTCTTATATCTCTAGGCACTACATCCAGCAAATTGTTGATGTTTTTGCATTCCTTAGCCCTAAAATCCTCCCACGTTAAGTTTGTGGGTATTGAATTCTTAGGCTCATTTTTATCAACAAGGTAACTAAGCAATTGTGAGAGAGGGAAGTATTAGATTTTATTTTTTGGTATTCCAAATTCATTCTTTTCAACAAGTGGTATAGGAAACTTGGTACATTTACAACCCTGTTATTCCTAAGATGTCTTAATAACTTAAAATGGGTAGTATACAAAATATTTTTTCTACCATCGAATGTAATATATATAACAATATAAGAGGCCCACCTTTCCCATAACTAGTGAAGAGATAACATCTTCATACCTCTTGACGAGGAATCTAGCTCCTGTCCATGTATGCAAAATTCCTCCCAAGTTGTGACTACATCAGACCAAGCTAGGAATTTTGTTCCTATCCTTGGCAATCTAGTCACTTGAGCAATGGTGGTCTCTGATGCATCCACAAAAATTCCTTTTACCATGGCTTCATCATATTGGAGAGTTTCAACAAATATTCTTCTTAAATAATCACTATACTTCATTAATTTCATAAAATAATTGAGCCACCCAACCCTTGTGAAGATAGGAAGGGTAGTTGCATCTCCAAAATCTATTAATGAGTTGTTGACTCTCTCTTTATGACATCTCTTCCCATCCTAGTTTCCTTTACTGCTCAATATACCAAATTTAGCTCTAAAATTTTAACTCAATCTTTTCCTACCACCCTCAACTTCTCTTATGACTTCAAAACCTCAATTTCCATATATATTCTTACTACTACGCCACACTATAACTGAAAATTCCTCTTCAAATTCAGCTCTAGTATAAACCAAGCTAAATTTCTCACAAACTCTACAAGGTTTCAAGTTTTAGGAATTTTGAAAATGGAAGCAAAAATAGCAACAAAAATAAAATATGACTAAGGGCTTTGCATGTCATAATATTCATTAAATTCAATTTAGGGTGGCAGATTTGAAAAGACTGGCGAAAAGATTGAGTAAGTGTACCCTCCCCCCAACTTAATTGGTGAAGTGACCTCACTTCATAGTGATGATTTGGAGGTGATATAAACATGAGTTGATGGAAATTAGTAATTTAATATTTCTCATGCATGGAATTAAATGAAAAGTGCATAAAAAGTTTAAAGAAAACTTGATTAATCATAATAGCATACCTTAAGCACCGTCATGCAAAAATGACCATCGGTGGCATGTGGAAATAGAAAGAACATATGCACTTATTGATTTGATGGGAGAGATATTAACTTCAATATAATGATTATCTTGGATGGCAAGTGGATACAATGAGACAAATGTGAGCTGGTGATTTGACAGCTTCAAAGATTTGAAATGAAAACAAGCAATAAAGCAATTATGTTGTGATACTTAGCATGAATTGATGGATAAAATATGTGGATATTTTGGAAATGAGTGTGCATAACTTTGAAATAAATATGGAACCTATAAGCACCTAAATTTGGCCACTTAATTTACCCAAATTTATCCCCTTTCATCTAAATATCCATTTATTTGCATTAATTAAGTAATATTACTACTATTTAATTAATACCCTTAATTCTGCCAAATCCCTAAGGTATTTAGTTAATAATTAAATACCTTATCTCTTTAATCCTCCTTTTCATCAAATGAATTAAATAAATATGACATTTATTTAATTCCTCACATGTCCTATCTTTTTCTTAAACCTAACCCACCTCCTAATCTCTTCATTAGGGATGTGCACATGACTAATCCTTGATTAGGATGTGTCACATCCTCCAACTTTTGCAAGTTGGCTTCCAATCCTTATTAACCACTAATTATCTTCTAATTACTGATCAGTTAATTCTAATCAACATCTTGGTCAAACTCTCCCCATCCCCCAAGGAATTTTTAATTCCTTTTTATTCATCCAAGATTCCTCTCTTCCCCATGTGAATTTTTAATTCACATTTATTCTTTCAAAACTCCTTATCCCCATGCAAGTTCTAGAAAATTTGACTTGTCACATCACTCACATGTTCCAAGGTCTTCTAGAACATTTGACCTCTCACATCACCCACATGTGTCAAAATCCTACCCTTTTGAGAACATTGTCTTACCCACTAGATTCTTCCAATCATTGTGAATTTTAAATTCACTTTTATTCCTCCAAGGAATCTTCTCTTCCCCATGTGATCATTGAGTGGTCACATCAAGGTACTTTCAAGTACCTCCATCACATGTCCTTCTTCCACCTCACCTACACCTCATCACATCCTTGGCCACTTCACATTCCACATGTCAAGATGTGAGGGCTTGTGAGTCCTCAACTCAGCATAACCCTTCATCTTGTCCATGGTGGCTCAATCTTGACCACTGAATTCTCTAGAGAATTGAATTACCTCTATAAATACCCCCCTCTTTTAATGCATAAAACAACACTTATCCATTTTCACCCTTATTCTACCAATTTGATTACTCATTTTGCAAGCATTATCTTAGCCATTTAGTCAAGCCACTTAGTCACTAGCATTAGCATTTATCACATTGTTCATCTTGCATACACCATTTTTCATAGCCATCCAAGGAGCATACAAGTATATAACATCAAGGGCCAACCAAGTAATTCAACAACATAAAGTTATAATCATTTGCAATCTTTATTTCATCTTCTTTCTTTGTTTTATCATTCCTTAGGCTAATCTTTGAGGTGTTCCTTCTGTTGTTCTTTATTGCATAATAGTTATTTTACACCTTTAGAATAGGATAAACTCAAGGATTCATCCATGCCTAATCACACTCCTTATGCTACCTTTGACAAGGAATATTCATTATCTTCCTCACCTACATCCCCATCATATCCTTCACTTGCATCATCTCCTTATCCAATATCCATGTCTTCCTATCCTAATCCACCATCACAATACCCCTATCTTAATCCCCCGTCCACATCCGCATATCCCCACTATCCTAATGCTCCATACCAATCTTCCCATCCTACTTATGTATCCACATCAACCTATCCTAATCTAACATCCACATCTTATCCTAATTTGTCATCCACATCTCCCCATCTCAATATTCTATCTCAATCCTCCCATCCTAATCCACCATCCCAATACCTTTATTACAACACACTGCCCATATCCTCTTGTCCTAATCCACCATCCCAATATCCCTATCTTAGTTCCCCATCTACTTCCTCTAGCATCAATCCACCATCCATGTCATCCAATCCTAATTCACCATACCAATATCCCTATCTTAACCTTTCATCTAATCTTAATCCCCATCTGCTCCTAGTCCTACATCCAACCCTAATCCTCCATCTACTTCTAGTCTCCCATCTACTCCTAGTCTTCCATCCAATCCTGTTCCTCAATATAATCCTTCATCAATCCCTAATCCTTCATCCACTCCTACCTCATCATCTAAGCCTCGAGCATGCAAATTTCTCACTCCAAAAGTTCTCCAAGGACTCATGACAAAGAAGACATTCCCCAATCCACCTCTTGAAGTCGTGGAACCATGCCATCCCAATACATCATCCATAGTCACTAGTGATCAAACCCTTCTCCGTATCACACCTATCATTGATGTTACAACCCCTAGCACCACTCAAACTACTGAAATCATCAAACCCATTGAATCCATTGAGCCCCCATCTCCTACTCTGAGAACCGTCAAAACCATCAAAGATAACCAAACCCCATCACCATCTTCTACTCCTAGATCCACCCAATCCATCGAAGACACCCAAATCCAATCTAGTTTTCCTACCCCTAGTATCACTGAAACCCCCTCTCTTGTCCATTCCTCCATTATCATTCCTCTCACAAACGATGAGTCATGCCAAGAGCTTAATCCAAAGCATGCAATATCCCCTCCTCCACATCAAGATCCTATCATCCCGTCTAGCCCATCTCAAGATCATAGTCTCCCATCCGTTCCATTCCATGATCCCCTTGTCACTCAAGATTCCACCGCTCCATCTCATGAGCCCTTATCTCCATCTCCATCACATGAGCCCTTATCACCCACTACCACAAATCCAAATCATATTATGTCACCTAATCCCTCTCTTGATCCTTTATCACTCCCTTGTTCGATCAAGATGTTGCTATGCCCTCATCTCCATCTAATGATCCTCCATCGTCGCCTAAACCTACTATTCCCTCACCGCTTGTATATCCCCTTGGTACTCTCACATTCTTACATGGTGGTCTCCTTGTAGAAGAAAAACAAACCATATATACCACCCATCATCCTCCTCCTAATAATGGACTCACATCGTTCTTCCAGAATAACAAAAACCCTGTCATGGATTGAATGCTCAAAAAAATTAACTATGAAGGAAAAGTTTTAGGCCTTCATGAGCAAGGTATTTTAGAGCCCATCCAGGTCAAAGAACAAATCTATATGCAAGGTCATGGACATATTTCTCAAGACTCACAATCTAAATATGTTGGTATGACCTCTAGACGTCCTCAACAAGCCTCTTCAAAACATAATATAGGCTCTTCCCATCGCTCCACCAAATCATTTTTTTCCATCCCCCCTCCTCCATCGTACCCCCTCAAAACAACCATCCATATTCCTCCCTCATCTACTCCATCCATTTTGGGTCCCTATGTCCCTCCACCCACTACATCTATTTTGGGCCCTTATATCCAAAAATCACCTCCTCCATCTCATTCTATTCATCCTTTCATCCATCTGTCACTCCTCCATGTCACCCATCATAAACATCCCACTCTCATGTCCCCTAATTAGGATCAAAAAAGGCACATACCTACACATCCTCCATCTACACATAATCCTCATAATCCTACCTCCATCACTCAACATCATCCATCTCCTCACACCCATCCCATTGCTATCAAAATCACTTTGGATGCTAAAGCAAAAATGCATAAATCCAAAAATCCACATAAATCTAAAGCTCCCCATGTCCCCTCTAAAAGACATGGTGAATAAAAGAAAAATTAAATCCACAATCAAAATCAAACCCATTGGCCACAAAGGCCCACAAAAGAAAAAATAAAAACCATGTGGATCCCAAACAAAAAAGATGCAATGCCTTCAAATGAAGTATCCATAACAACATTCAAAGTTGCTAATCCAAAATATAATCATTCACATCCACCATTTCCTAAATCCATTTTGGGTCCTTATGTCCCAAAATTCACTATCCCATCTCCTCCATTATCCCCACATTCTCCATCCATTAATCCTCCTATCTTTTCACATACACCACCACATGTGCCAATGTTGGTCCTAAACAAACCTACACCATAATTCTATCCATACCTTTTCCAACATCCCATCCACTATCTCACATATCTTTCCCATCAAACCCCTTTAATTCATCTTCTTTCATAATCCATTTATCCTAATAAGGTTGTACCAACATCCAACAGTTGCTTCACACATGGGCTCTTAATACCTCGTATGGACCTTGATTCTTGAGTCCTTCATCCATATCCTTATTGTGTATCTTCTAAATCCCCTTATCCACATCCCTATCCTTATCCATCTCTCCATCTGCATGTTATCCAATAAATCAGAAAAATTAAAAAAAAATTAAAAAATCCAGAAAAGTAAAAAGAAAAAGAGAAATAATTCGTCTAATGGTGAAAACTTGGCAAGCAAGTTCCTTGGATAAGTACCATGATCAAAACCTAGAAAACAGGTGTCATGTGTAAATCCCCATCCATCCTTTTCCACACTTGGGGGTAGCTTCCTGATATGCATTCCCTCCATCCACTATGCTTCCAGCTATTCACTCGTCTTCCTGCTATTCGTCCTCTTCATTGATCCCCTCCATCCCACCTATCTTCCACATCCTACCATCATATCCCATTTATCTCCCATCCCTCCATCCTTCTTGTGATCTTGATCAAAATAGGGGCATCTATCTATGCATGCTTTGGATACTTCTTGGTATACATTCCCTTCATCCATGCTCTATCGTATTCCTTAGTCACCCATCCTATCCTCCTCTAGATATCTCCTTTATCTTCCCATCCAATCGTCTTGCGTCCCTCCTTTCTCATGACACATGACATATTTAGAGTGGGGGAACTTATCTCCCTTTGTGACATAGTCCTTGGAGACATCATCCATCATAACAATCTCTTCCATCTACCCACCATTATCTTCCTATCCACTCAAACAATATCTTCCATCTCCCAACCCTAATCTTCCTATCCACCTATCATGGCATCCCTATCATCCCCCCATCCTTATCGTCCTATCATCATAGAAATTATTTCCATCTCCTCATCCTTATCCCTCTATTCATCCATCATAGCATCCCTTTCATCTCCCCATCCTCCTCTTCCTATCCACCCATCTTTCTCTTTTTATCCATTCATCCTTATCCTCATCCCATCTTGTAATCCCTTGTCATTGGTATCTAGCTATAGGCCACTCCCCATGCAATCCAATTCCATCAATCTCATCGTCATCACTCCCACTTCTTTTGAACATCTTCCAAATCTCCTATCACTTTTCATCATTCATCTCTCCATCATATCATCCTCCCAATTCATTTTGTTGATTTGGATAACTATCCCATCCCTACGCTTCATGTAATCCCCATCATCAATCCTAACCAATCTAACAAATCTCTCTTGTTTTATTGTATCAGTCCCATCATTTTATCCCCTTATCTAGGGTTATCTCATCATCCTTTATCCATCATTTGTCTTCGATCATTTTTCAAACTACGTTACCCCTGCACTTTCATGTAGGCAAGGTCAATCATTTGATCCACCCCTGGGGCTCTTTTGGTCCATGATGTCATCCATCCAGGTCTCCATTGTCCTCTTTCTGCTTTTATCCCTAGTTAGTCATCAGCCTTTTATCGAACTACGAGGGCTTTGCGCTTTCATGTAGGCAAGGCTAATCTTTGATCAGCCCTCAAGCCCCTAGGTCCTTAGGGTGTGCCAGTCTTTTGTCTTGTGTCTCATGTATTGTGTCGTGTTGTCAAGCTATGCCCTTATCTAGCTTGTTCTTCATAAATGAGACCCACTCGTATCATTAGATCCACTCGATTTTGAGTATCCTGTATCATATCGATCTTTTAGTTTAATATCCATCTTTGGTCTCAGTAGGATGCATCCTTCTAAACAGACCTCATCAACCCCATCCATCCTCTTGATCCTATGGAAAAGGACATTTGAAATTGATTGCAATATTTTGATTCTTTTGTCTTTTGCTTATCATTTGAGCTCCCTATCATCATTGGTCATGGTTGCCTTGATCCATCATATCATGGTGTGCTTTGACTGGTAAACATAGGGGCATATATTGATCTTTTATTTTTGTTTTTTCTTCTTGGTTGTCCCACATACTACCCACCAAGATCCTCGAGGTCTTGTGTTACACTGGGGCATCCTTTTGTGCTTGTGGTTATCCCAATACCTGGCCCGACCAAGGTCTTTGGGTTGTTGGGATAGCCTTCTTGTCTATAGTTTTTTTTTATGCATTAGACACTAATCGGCCTTGGCTCTTCATACCTTGGAATCTTGTGTCTTATGCTATAGCAAAAATTAGTGCTTTGAAGATGGAAAATTGCATTAGGATTGCATTTCATTTTCCATTCCATCGTCTTGCATGTATCCCCCCTCCTCTCATCTATCACAACCCCCTCCCATCAATTCATCCTTCATCACTCTCCCTCCCATATCCATCCAATCTCTTACCATCATCTCTTCAATCTTCTTAGAATAATATAGATTGGTTATTCTAAGTATTTTATCCCCCATCATTTTTATTCCTTTCATCCATCTCGCATCTCAATCTAATCCTCATTTGTTCACTCTAGTACAAATCATCTAATCACATCCTTGGTCTTGTCCCTAGCCTTGTTACAAGCCTCAATCCACTCATCCTCATCATCATCCTCATCATCAGGATGTATCCTTCCCTATCCTTTGGTGTTGTTTTGGGATGTATCCTTCCCTCATCAACAACCATTTTTATCTGGATGTATCCTTCCCTATCCTTGTGTTGTTATGGGATGTATCCTTCCCTCATCAACAAGAGTTTCATCATCATCAGCATCGGGATGTATCGTTCATCCTTCCCGATGATCAACAACACTTCATCCATCATCAACCCATTTCAGCTTGTAGCTTGACTGGGGAAACATCACCTTTGTCCTTAAATCCATTTGTGCTTCCCAATCTCCCATCACTTCTCATCCTTTTTTATCCATCACTTTACCCCTTGCATCCTCTCATCCATTTTGAGAGCACACCCATGTTATCTTGAACCCGCATGTCCTCTTGAGGGGCCGTCCTCCATCCCTAACCTTCATCTTCACTCCCATCATCTTTCTTCCCAGTCACTCCTTTGATGACTGGGGCATCTTTCCCAATCTAACCATCTTCTTTTGGGTTCTATGTTTTAATATTCTTTGAAATGATGCTACTTCATAACACCATCTACAAGAGGGGAAAAATGTAGACACCTAAATTTAGACACTTAATTTATCCAAATTTATCCCCTTTCCTCTAAACATCCTTTTATTTGCATTAATTAAGTAATATTACTATTATTTAATTAATATCCTTAATTCTGCCAAATCCCTAAGGTATTTAGTTAATAATTAAATACCTTATCTCTTTAATCCTCCTTTTCATCAAATGAATTAAATAAATATGACATTTATTTAATTCCTCACATGTCACATCTTTTTCTTAATCCTAACCCACCTCCTAATCTCTTCATTAGGGATGTGCACATGCCTAATCCTTGATTAGGATGTGTCAAATCCTCCAACTTTTGCAAGTTGGATTCCAATCCTTATTAACCACTAATTATCTTATAATTACTGATCAGTTAAGTATAATCAACATCTTGGTCAAACTCTCCCCATCCTCCAAGGAATTTTTAATTCCTTTTTATTCATCCAAGATTCCTCTCTTCCCCATGTGAATTTTTAACTCATATTTATTCTTTCAAAACTCCTTATCCCCATGCAAGTTCTAGAACTTTTGACTTGTCACATCACTCACATGTTCCAAGGTATTCTAGAACCTTTGACGTCTCACATCACCCACATGTGTCAAAATCCTACCCTTTTGAGAACATTGTCTTACCCACTAGATTCTTCCAATCATTGTGAATTTTAAATTCACTTTTATTCCTCCAAGGAATCTTCTCTTCCCCATGTGAACATTGAGTGGTCACATCAAGGTACTTGCAAGTACCTCCATCACATTTCCTTCTTCCACCTCACCTACACCTCATCACATCCTTGTCCACTTCACATTCCACATGTCAAGATGTGAGGGCTTGTGAGTCCTCAACTCAGCATAGCCCTTCATCTTGGCCATGGTAGCTCAATCTTGACCATTGAATTCTCTAGAGAATTCAATTACCTCTATAAATACCCCCTCTCTTCTAATGCATAAAACAACACTTAGCCATTTGCACTCTTATGCTACCAATTTGATTACTCATTTTGCAAGCATTATCTTAGCCATTTAGTCAAGCCACTTAGTCACTAGCATTATCATTTATCACATTGTTCATCTTTCATACACCATTTTCATAGCCATCTAAGGAGCATGCAAGCATATAACATTAAGGTCCAACCAAGGAATTCAACAACATGTAAAGGTATAATCATTTGCAATCTTTATTTTATCTTCTTTTTTTTATGTTATCATTCCTTAGGCTAATCTTTGAGGTGTTCCTTGTGTTGTTCTTTATTGCATAATAGTTATTTTGCACCTTTAGAATAGGATAAACTCAAGGCTTCACAGAACCAAATGATTTGAATATTCTTTCAGTCGTTGAATATTCCTATGGGTTCTTGCAGTGTCAAGTCCCAATTGGAATGTGGGTAGTGTGAAGCTATAGGTCCCTACAACATTAGGACCCTTGTGAATAGTATTAATAGGTCCCTTTGAAGATATCTTGAGTATCATTATAATTGTGCAGTTTTTGCACGTGGTGTTAAAGTGTGAGAAATTATGTCTGGGTGATTTCAGGGGTCGAGTTGTGTAACTCAACCTATGGATCACCAGACATGCTGGGTATATCTCGTAGTACTGAAGTAGCACTTTGTGAATCAGTTTTTGTTTCAAGTTCACTATGAGCACCATATTGCTAAATCAATAAAAAAGATGAATCCATCATGTTACATTGGTTTCTTTTATAACTTCAATATGTGGCCATTAACAAGAAGTGTGAATTAGTTTGCATCAATGGTATGCAACTATACTACTCCATTATGGTAAAACTTGCTAATCTCATAAGGTCCCAGACACCTAGACTAGAATTTTCCCTTGAAATATTTATGCCTTGAGTCATATAACAAATCCCAATCTCCTTCATTGAACTCTTTTGTCTTTATGTACTAATCATTCCATTTCATTCATTGTTATTGTATCACCTATGTATGATGGGTTGCTTCCATTCATATCTCATCCAACCCATTTAAAGAATGTAACCTTTCCTTTTGTGCCTCTATTAAATCCATTCCCAACTCTACTAGTGTCCTTGATGTTTTATATTCAAATTCAATAGGCAATACTATTGTTTTTCAATAAACCAGTTCATAAGGGGTAAAACATGTAGTTGTCTTCCATGTGGTTTTGTATACCCAAACAACTTATGGTAATCTGGATACCCAATCTCTCCTATGAAGCTACACTATTTTTTTCAATATATTCTCAATCTCGTTGTTGGTAAACTCTATTTGACCATTAGCCTGAGGGTGATATGGGATAGATTTCTTGTGCCTGATCTTATACTCTTCCACCAATTTGGAAAATAGGTTTGATGTGAATTGTGGTCCTTGATCAATCACTATCTCTTTAGGTACACCATACTTAGTGAATATCTCCTCATATAATAATTTTTCTACATTTCCATCTCTATCAAACTGTAATCCTTTTACCTCTACCCATTTGGTTAAGAAATCAATGCATACCAATATGTATTCCTTGTTATTTGAACTAGGAGAGATAGGTCCAATAAAATCTAGCCCCCATTTATCGAAAGGAGCTAGTGCTAGCTGGGGTTATAAAGGAATTTCTTCACTTTGTGTGGGTCTCCCCATTCTTTGGCAGCAGTCATGGCTTCTAGTATACTTAACAGAATCCTTATGTAGGGTTGGCTAGTAATATCCTATTGTCAAGATCTTGAAGGCTATCATCTTGGATGCAAAATTTCAACCACATGGTTCATCATGGAATGCTTTCAATATATCAAACACTTCATCCTCCCTAATACATCTTCTCATAATGTTATCTGGGTCAATATAAAATAAAAATATAGAAATCTAAGAATAAGGGAATCATTTGTGAATCGGCTGTCTTTTCTCTCTTGGAAAAAAGTAACGTGGAATTTTCCCTGTCACCAAATAGTTAGATATATCAGCATACCATGGAGTGTGTACATTTACAGAAAATATATGTTCATCAGGAAAATAATCATCGACCACCCCTTCTACTAATTGGGTAGAAAATCAGCAACCACATTATCCTTTCCGAGTTTTTCAACTATTGTTATGTGAAATTGTTGTTGTAACAACAACCATCTCACAAGTCTTCCACCTACCACTAGTTTATTCATCAAGTATCTAATTGTTGTATGATTTTCATGTCTAAACATTTGATATCTAGTAATATGGTGTCTAAACTTGTTAATGACATAGACAACTACAAGCATTTCTTGACATAGACAACTACAAGCATTTCTTGTTTTATCACAGTGTAGTTTAACTTTGCTCCTTAGAGGTTTTTACTGATATAGTATATTTCATATTCCCTATTCCCTTCTTTCTTCCCTAGGACTGCTCCAATAGCAAAGTTTGATGCATCAGTGTGTATGTGAAATGGAAATGTCCAATTTGAACCTCATAGAACTAGTGTATAAACACTTGATAGCCAGTAATATAGTGTTTGAACTTGTTAATGACATAGACAACTGCAAGAATTTCTTGTTGTCATAGTGTAGTTTAACTTTTCTCCTTGGAGGTTTTTACTGATATAGTATATTGCATATTCCCTATTCCCCTCTTTCTTCCCTAGGACTACTCCAATAGCAAAGTCTGATGCATCAGTGTGTATGTGAAATGGAAATTTCTAATTTGAACCTGATAGAACTGGTGCATGAGTTAGAGCTACTTTTAATTTCTCAGATGAATGAACTGGCCGTTTTCAGTCCAATCAAACTCAAAGTCCTTGGTCAACAAAGTAAATAAAGGTGCAACAATTTTGATAAAATTTTGAATGATTTTCCTATAATAACTTACATTTCCAAGGAAGCTTCGTACATCTCTTTGTTTCTATGGTACGAGCAAGGTAGATATAATTTCAATCTTCTTTGGGTCAACTTGTATTCCTCCACTAGAAATAAAATGTCCCAAGACAATGCCCTGTGTCATCATCACAAAACATTTTTCATTGCTCAAAGACAAATTGTGTTTTTGTGCATCTTTTTAACATTTTTTCTAAGTTACTAAGAGCTTCCTCATAACTTTCACCATAAGTGGTGAAGTCATCCATGTATATCTCCATGCAGTCATGTGAAAAATCAGAAAGTATGTTGAGTACTACTCTTTGAAAGGTAGCTAGAGTATTGCACAAACCAAAAGGTAAGACAAAATAAGTATAGGTTCCCCAAGGGTAGGTGAATGTGGTCTTATCTTGATCTTCTGGTGCAATCTTGATCTAGTTATAACCACTAAAACCATCAAGAAATGAGAAATATTTCTTCCTTGCCAAAGAATCAAGAACTTAGTCAATAAATGGCAGTGGGAAGTGACCCTTCCTTGTGGAAGCATTTAGTTCTCTGTAATCAACACAAACTCTCCATTTCCCACCTTTCTTTGGAACTATTACCAATGGTGAAACCCATTCACTGTCTAATATAGGGTATATAAAACCTGCATCTAAAATATTTTGTAGTTCAGCCTTTACTATCTCTCTTAGAGTCAGATTCATGTGTATCCATGGTTGTCTTATAGGTATGTGTCCATCATTAATGTAGATCCTATGCATGCATAGATCAATATCTATTCCCTTCATATCATAGTAATCCCATGCATATGCGACTGAGTGTGCTTGTAACACTGATTGCAGAGAATTATGTTGTTCCTCTGTCAGGGCATTGCTAATATTTAACTTCCTTCATGGAATAATTTTCAACTCCTTTGATGACTCTTGAATTGATGAGAGATCAAGGCTTGGTATGATTGGTCATTGTTGAGGAAGTAATGAATGAAATAGCTATGATATCTATTCTATAGAATTGGTAGGCATAATACTTTGCAAGGGGTCTTGTAGGAATATGAGACAATCTTGTTGTTGTAGGCTCCTACCACAGTCATTTTGGATTATATGAGCAATGAGCTCATCTTCATCCTGGTCATCCAATAAGGGGTTGCGCTCTATAGTCATCAATGTCTCCAGAGAATAGTTATCTTCCTCCTCACCCAAATTGGGCCAAATGGTGTGCTCAAGGTATGCATATGGTTGGGCAGGTGGATAAAGAACCAAGTTCTTTGTAATTGTCCCATTGGATATTATCATTTTTCCAGATTTGTAGCCTATAAATGCATCAATTGTTGCCAACCAAGTCCTACCTAGGATGAGTGGGTAACCTAGAATATTAACTTTGGGCTACAATACTATAAAGTCTGTGGGGTATTCCCAAGAATCCAATGCAATAACTAGGTCTTCAATAATTCCCTCAAGCTTGACTGTGGACCTATCACCAAATTGCAAGATAGTTTGTGTGGGCTTGAGGCTGATCAACTAAAGCAAATGCATTGTTTCTTTTATCATGACATTGATGGATTCCCCCAAGTCTATCAAAGTATTCTTAATGAGGGCCCCATTGATATTATCATCCACAACTATACTACCAAGATCAGTATACTTAGGGACTATAATGTTCCCCAACCTGATATCTGCAAGAATCCCCAAGACATGAATTTCCTATGGATCTTTCCTTTTCCTACCTCATTTCATAAGATAAATATCCCTTACTATTTTTGTATAGATAGGGATGTATTTGATAGCTTGGATAAGTGGAATTTTGATGTTGACATCTTTCAACTATGCTAAAAGGTTTGTCTCAGCCTGTATGTGATGCTTTTGCAGAGCTAGGCATTTAAGAAAAGGTGGCTTGGGATTTGAGGTAGTTTGGTGTACTTAATTTTGTTCAAGCTCCAAAGGTGTTTTATCAGAAGCCTTAACTATAGGTTCCTCATCCCCCATCTCTATAATTTGGGGGGATGAAGGTCCAACAAGTTGTTTTCCTAATTTGAGGTGGAAATCACTCACCTTTACCCCATAAGTGGGGTATTGCATAGATTCGTTAGTAGAAGCCTGATGAACAGGCTTAGTGTTAAGGTTAGGTTCAGGTTGGGAAAGTATCTGCTACTTGGGTGGCTAGGATACAAAATTTGATGGAGGCATTAGATATTTTTGTTTTTGTGGAGGAGGGATAAGCTGCTGATAATTCATATTTTGTTGTTTCCATTGCTAGCCTTTCTGCCACTAAGGCTACCACTGACTCTACTGGGTTGGCCATTGTGGATTGTAATTGGAACCTTGAAAGTTCTACTGTAGCCAAGGATTTATCTGTTGATTGAGGATTTTTCCACTGGTTTTGATTTACTTGCCAAGGCTGAGGGTTCCAAGCAGAAAATTTTTGGTTGCCAATAGGAAAAGATGAATTAAAACTAAGGGGGTCTTACATCATACCTTGTATCTCCTACCATAGCCTCCTTTGTGATATATAAAAGAGTTGTCCATTATCTCCTTCTATGGGTTGAAAATTAGGTTTCTCAACTTTATCCTGCTAGATGTTGTCCACTCTTTTGCATTTACAATTTGATTTTCTTTTCCTACAGCTTGGACAATATTTTGTGAGCATAGCCTTGGATTCCTCCTACTTTTTCTTAATGTGGAGAGTATCCAATTATGTTTCCAAATGATTTATTATATCCTCTTTCATATTGGATAACAAATTGCTCAACTCTACTTTTGAAACCCCAATAGACATGATTTACCAAGAATTGATGTTCTATTTTATCTTGGCATTTTTGTGAAGGTCCTAGAATAATTCCTATAGGCCTTAGAAATCTATGAAAATGGTAGCTGACAAATATATCCCTGACCAATGAGGTTCAAAGTGTTGAACATCCAAAATACTAAGAGGGGGGTGAATCAATATTCTATAAAACCATTCTAATAAAATCCATCTAACCATTATCACAATTCTAACTAAATTGGCAAGAGAGAACATAGAAAAAAATCAAAGCAACCATACACATGAACACTAGGATTTTTACGTGGAAAACCCAAAAAAAGGGAAAAAACATGGTGAGGGTTAACTCACAATATATTATATCCAGATACAAGATATTGCAGGGCTCACTGCTAGGACTCACTGTCCTTGAAAATGCTCATTGATTGAATATAAAATTTGGCTAATCGCTAAGATACAATGATTGTGGCTCACTTCCAACAAGTTTGAACTAATAGAATACACCTCCAATGTGCAGGGTTTAGTTCCAATGAAGCTTAGAATATGAAGTATTGCCTCGCACTGCAATCTCTCAATAAATCTTCTCTGATCCACAACTGTTAATACATTTAGGATTGAATCCTCTCTCACACACACTTCTTCTCTTTAAAACATCTTATATATATACAATTATATCTTATTCATCAATTAGGTAGGCCTAATTAGATGAAAACAAAAAAATCAAAACACTCTTTTTGGCACCATATATGATTTAAACATTTTATTCATGTAGTGCATTATACCTATGATCCTAAATGTTAGTCCAGTTATAACTATACAAAATAACTAAAATGCCATGAGGAAAAACATAAAGGGAGACCTCAAGATTAGCCTAAGGAATTTGTTAATACAAAGAGAAAAAGAGTGAAAGAGGATGACAAATGGTTATACCTTCTCTTTGCAGTTGAAACTCCTTGGTTGGCCCTTGATTTTGGATTGCTTTGTATGCTCCTTGGATGGCTCTTGATGTGGCTAAATGCAAGATTTAACTATATGGTTGGATGCAAATGCAAATAGATAAAATGGATGGCTAGATGAGTGCACAAAATGACAACATTTAGTTGCAAAATGACTAAGTGTTGTAAATTCCTTAGAGGAGGGGGTATTTTATAGAGAAACTTGAATTCTCTAGAGAATTCAATGGTTGAGATTGAGCCAACAAGGCCAAGATGAAGGGCTAAGGTGAGTTGAGGACTCACAAGCCCTCACATTTTGACATGTGGAATGTGAAGTGGCTAAGGGTGAGATGATGTGTAGGTGATGTGGAAGGAGAGTACATGATGTGGAGGAAGGAAAAGTACCTTCCAAGTACCTTGGGGAGTGAAAATATTTCCTCAAAAAGAAACTTCTTATCCCCAAGTGAGAATGAAAGTGACATTTGAGGAATTTTGGAATTCCTCAAAAATCTCCATGGGAAAAGAGAAAGTGGTTGGAGAAATAAATGTGAATTAAAAATTCACATTCTTAGGAGAATCTAATGGATAAGAGGGGGTCTCAAAAAGGTGGGAATTTTTCACATGTGACTTGATGTGACAAGTAAAATATTCTAGAAGATGCATGGGAAAAGGGGATTCTAGGAGGAATAAAAGTGAATTAAAAATTCACATGGGGAAGGGAGGAGCCTTGGATGAATAAAAAGGAATTAAAAATTCCTTGGGGGATGGGGAGAGTTGACCAAGGTACTGATTAGGCTTAACTAATTAGTAATTAGAAGATAATTAGGGGTTAATGAGGATTACAAGCCAACTTGCAAAAGTTGGAAGATGGACACATCCTAATCAAGGATTAGGCATGTGCACATCTTTAATGAAGAGATTAGGAGATGGATTAGGATTAGATGAAAATGACATGTGAGCAATTAAATAAATTTAATATTTATTTAATTCATTTGATGAAAATGGGATTAAGGAGGGTAAGTTATTTAATTATTAATTAAATACCTTAGGGATTTGGCAGAATTAAGGATATTAATTAAATAATAGTAATATTACTTAATTAACTCGGATAAGAGAATGTTTAGATGAAAAGTGATAAATTTGGATAAATTAAGTGTCCAAATTTGGATGTCTACATTTTTCCCCTCTTTGAAATGGTGGTACGAAGTAGCATGATTTCAAAGAATATTAAAATATAGAATCCAGAAGATTCAGTCATTCAAAGGAGTGACTAGGAAGGAAAAAAAAAGATGGGGGTGAACATGAAGATTAGCGATTGAGAATGCCCCCTCGAGAGGACATGTGGGTTCAAGAGAACACAGATGTGCTCTCGAAATGGATGAGATGGTGAAATGGGAGATGAGGAAGAGGATGCCAAGGGATGGATATGAAAGGATGAAAAGGCAGCAGGAGGTTGGGAAGCACAAATGGATGCAAGGATGAAGATGATGTTGCCCCAGTCAAGCTACAAGTGAAAATGGGTGGATGATGGATGGAGTGTCGTCGATGAGGGAATGATATATCCCAAAAAAACACGAGGATAGGGAAGGATAAATTTTGATGAGTGTTGATGAAAGTGTTGGTGATGAGGGAAGGATACATTCCAAAAGAACACGAGGATAGGGAAGGATACATCCCGATAAAAAGGAGTGTTGATGAGGGAAGGATACATCCCAAAACAACACCAAAGGATAGGGAAGAATAAATCCCGATGATGAGGATGATGATGAGGATGATTGGATTGAGGATTGTAACAAGGCTGGGGACAAGACCAAGGATGCGATTAGATGATTCAGGCTAAATGGAATGAATGGGGATTGGATAGAGATGTGAGATGAGGATGAAGGATGAATGGATGTGGGGACTTTGATAGATGAGAGGATGGGGGATGCATGCAAGATGATAGAATGGAAAATGAAATGAAATCCTAATGCAATTTCCCATCTTTAAAGCACTAATTTTTGCTATAGCATAAGACACCAAGTGCCAAGGTATGTGGAACCAAGGCGAATTAGTGTCTAATGCATGAAACAAACACAATAGACAAGAAGGCTATCCCAACACCCCAAAGTCACCATGACTTTGGTCGGGCCAAGTATTGGAATAACCACAAGCACAAAGGGATGCCCCAACATAACACAAGATCATAGGGATCTTGGTGGGTACTACGTGGGACAACCCAGCAAATAGCAACAATAAAATATCAAGATATGCCCCTATGTGAACCAGCCAAAACACACCATAATATGATAGATTATGGCGATCCCAACTAATTGAAATAGGAAGCTCAAATGATAAACAAAAACCAAAAGCATCAAGAGATCACAATCAAATTTCAAATGTCCCTTGCCATAGGATCAAGAGGATGGATGAGATTGATAAGGTCAGTTAGGAAGGATGCATCCTGTTGAGACTGATGATGGATACTAAAGTAAAAGATCGATATGACACAGGATATTCAGAATCGATTATATTTTTGGATGCTAGTAGATCTCGTTTGTTAACAACTAGCTAGATAAGGGCATAGCTTAATGACACAATGCAAGATAAATGACTAACACATCCTATAGACCTAGGGGCTCGGGGGCCGATCAAAGTTTAGCCTTGCCTATGTGAAAGCGCAGAGCCCTCATAGTTCATGAAAAGACTATGGATAAAGTGGAAAGAAAACCATGGTGACTGATGATGAATGACACAAGACATGACACACAAATTCCCTAGGGGAGGATCGAATGATCAACCTTGCCTACGTGGAAGCGTAGGGGAAACGTAGTTCAGAAAAGACAAATGATAACCAACCATGGACAAAAGCGAAAAGGAGGTGATGAAGATAGCTAATGGATGACCATCATGGGATGGTCAAAAAGGCCCTAGGGGTAGATCAAATGATCAGCCTTGCTTACGTGAAAGCGCAGGGGAAACTTAGTTCAACTAAGGATGAGAAGACCAACGTGACAGGATGAGATCTAGATGGAGACCGACATGATGGATGATTCAATATGATGACACAAACCCACCAAAAATCAGACGAACAAAACAAGCTCAAAGTGGGATAATGAAAGGCTCAGGACGAGGGATATACAATGTGGATCGTCCAATGCTCAATCAGAATATACCAAGTGGCCAAGGATAGGATGGGAGAGGATGTTAAGATAGGATAGATGAAGTCATAAAGTAACTAGGACGCAAGGTAGATAATGATTAAGCCCTTTTACGAATGACGCATGTTACCAAGTTTTCACCATCCGTACTTATCCAAGGTGCTACTAAAAGTGGTTTTTGCCATAAGATGAATTTATTTCTCTTTACTATTTTTGGATTTTTGCTATTTTTTTTTATTTATTTTTTTGCAGGTAGGGTTACCAAGCAAATTTAGGTGTAGAACCTCTTCAGATGCATGATATTGACAGGTTCTTCAAGGGGCTCTCCTTCAAGGGTAGCAATTTTGTATGCCCCAGATCCATATTTAGCAGCTATGATATAAGGACCCAACCAATTTGCTTCAAATTTCCCTTTCTTATCGCAATCCTGTTGAGTACGCTGGTTCTCTTTAAGGACTAGTTCACCAATCTAGAATTGTCGAGGATGAACCTTCTTGTTGCAGTTACGTTTGAGTCATTTTTGGTAGGCTTGTAGATGATCATAGGCTTTGATTCATTTTTCATCTAGTAACTCTAGTTGTGCAAGTCGTACAACACGAGCATCTTCCTCACTGATAAGATTCTTTAGAGAAATCCTCAGCGATGGGATCTCAACTTCAATTGGCAAGATGGATTTGACACCATAGACTAAAGAATAGGGGGTGGTGCCTATAGCGGTGCAGATGGAGGTGCGATATGCCCAAAGGGCGGGATGAATATGGAGGTGCCAATCTCGACCAGTGTTATTGACAACTTTCTTGAGGATAAGGATAAGGGTCTTGTTGGTTGCTTTTGTCTGACCATTACCCTGGGGGTAATAAGGTGTTGACCAATGATGCTGGATATGAAAGGTGTCACAGAGATGTTTCACAACCTAGTTTTTAAAATTTCTTCCATTATCAGAGAGGATGGTGGATGGAATACCATATCTGTAGAGAATATGGTAAAGGATGAATTTTGAAATTTGAGTACCAATGATCTGTGAGAGTGGCATTGCTTCCACCCACTTGGTGAAGTACTCAGTAGTAGTAATTATGAATGTATGGCCATCAAAATATGGTGGGTAAATCTTGCCAATCAATTCAAAACCCCATTGATAGAAGGGTCACGGTGCTAGGAGGGGCTGAAGGTCTTGTGCTGGAGCATGAATCAAATCTGTATGTTGTTGGTAGCGAAGGCATTTCTTCACGAATTCACAAGCATCATGCTCTAAAGTGGGCCAATAGTATCTAGCTCATAGAATCCTTTTGGTCAAAGCCATACCATTTGAATGACCCCCACAAACTCCACTATGTACCTTTGTTAGTGCAGTATGGGATTCAGTCTCATTTAGACATCTAAGGAGAATTCCATCATACCCATGACGATAAAGTGTATCACCGATGATAATGTACTGGGAAGAGCGGTGAACAAAGGATTTTTGTTGATTGCGTGTGAGATCTGGGGGGAGAATATTATCATGCAAATTGGTATATATGTCTTGGTACCATGGGGACGTGGGACCCACAATGTCGCACACCATGTCAATCTCAAGGATATCATACACTGGGATTAAAATTTGTTCCACAAGAAACTCACACTCTATTCGATCTTTAGGAATGTCAATCAGGGAGCCAATAGTAGCCATTGCATCAGCTGCTTTGTTTTGTGCTCTGGGAATTTGGTCAAATTGTATGAAGGTGAAATATTTCTTGAAATCATCCACCATGCGCTTGTAGGGTAACAACTTATCATCTTTTGTTACGAATTCATCATTAACTTGCTTAATGACCAACAATGAATCACCAAAGACTCTCAAGTGAGTTATATGCCACTGCTTTGCAATTTGGAGGCCTGTGAGGAGGGCTTCGTACTCGGCCATGTTGTTGGTACACGGGAATGCTATCCTGAATGATTTTGGAATGTAGTCACCTTGAGGGGTAACCAATAGAATTCCTACGCTTGATCCATTATGAGTATATGAACTGTCAAAATACAATATCCAAGCAGGTGTTTCTGTAACTGTGAAAACTTCTTCATTTGGAAATTCAATGACTAGAGGATAAGCATCCACTATTGGTGCTTCGACCAATTGATCAGCTATGACTTATCCCTTTATGGCTTTGCGATCCATGTACTCTATGTCAAATTCACTTAGGAGAATGAACCACTTAGCCATGTGCGACCATTCAAAGTGGTTTTGGATAACAGATACTTTAGTGGATCAATTTTTGCTATTAATTTGACTGGATGGCTGAGCATGTAATCTCAAAGTTTTTGTGTACTGAAGACCGCTGCAAGGCAGGCTTTCTCCATGGGTGAATAGTTTAGTTCATAGCCAACCAGTGTTCGACTGATGTAGTATATTGCTCTTTCTTTTGATGATTCATCATGTTGTGCCAATAATGCCCCCAGTGTGACTGAAGTGGCAGAGATGTAAAGTAGGAGGGGTTTCCCTGGAATTGGTGTCATTAAGATGGGTGGATGAGCCAAGTATTCCTTGATCTTATCAAAACCTATCTGACACTGTTGGTTTCATTTGAAGGCGGAGTCTTTTTTTAGGAGATGGGTGAATGACTGACACCTATCTACAAGTTGGGCTATGAACCAGCAGATGGATTGCAGTTTCCCTTGAAGGCTTCTCAATTGTTTCAGATTGTGCAGGGGTGGCATATCCAGAATAGATTTCACCTTGGTAGGATCTACTTCAATGCCCCTTTGTGAGACTATGAAACCCAACAATTTCCCTGACGTAACACCAAAGACACACTTTTTTGGATTTAATCGCAACTTGTAATGTTCCAACCATTCGAAGATATTTTTTAAGATGGCAGGATGCATGGATCGGGTTTTGGATTTTCCTAGTAAGTCATCAACATAATCATTCATGATGATATGGATGAGGTCATGGAAGATGACAGTCATTTCCCTTCGATATGTTGCCCCCGCATTTTTGAGACCAAAAGGCATAACATTTTAACAAAAAGTACCACAAGGTTTTGTAAAAGCAGTTTTGTGTTGGTCTTCAAGTGCAATTCGGATCTGATTATTACCAAAGAAACCATCCATAAGGGACAACATCTCATGTCATGCAGTAAGATCGACCAACATGTCAATGTTGGGCAGCGAGAAGTCATCTTTTGGACAAGCTTTGTTAAGATCTCTGAAGTCTGTGCAAATTTGAATGTCTATGTTTGGCTTGGAAATAGGTACTATGTTGGAGATCCAATCAGAGTAGTCAATTGGTCTGATAAAACCGACATCTAATAATTTCTCCAATTCCTTCTTGACTAATAATGCTACCTGTGGATGCATTTTTCTGAGCTTTTGTTTAACAGGCTTGGCATTTGGGCGAACATCTAGATGATGAACCACTAAATCGGGTTCTAAACCTGGCATGTCTAAATATGACCAAGCAAAGTTAATGATACCTTCTTGGAGTAGCTAAACAATGACTGCATATTCTTTCTCTGAGAGTGATTTGGCTACATAGGTGATCTTAGGGTTTTTAGTAGTACCTAGATTGACTTCTTGAGTTTCTTCAATTAAGATGGGTGACTATGTGGATAATTGAGTTCCCACAAGGGGAAGATGAACATCTCCATCCTCCAGTTCCTCTTTGAGGTTTTCACCATTGGATGCATCATTTATTTTTACTTTTTCCAGGTCAGGAAGTGCCTTGGGGAGGTTTTCACTAGATGACAACTTTTTATTTTTCTTGTTTTTATTTTTACAACTAGAGTGCTCATCCTCCCCCAATCCCATGAGGTTGACATATGTATCTAGGGAGATATTGGTAGGTGCGCTATCGCATAGGTCCCAATCAATGAGTTCAGGATGGCAAAGGGATAGGCTAATGGTACAAACAGATAGGCATTCAAACATGGATGATAGGTCTGTGTGATCTACATCATCGTATGCATGTATGATGGATTCTTCCTTGGGTATGTCTCCCAATGGACCATCATCCACAATAACACTATTGGAGGTGTTAGATGATGTTGTAGGGCCTTTTTACTTTTTATCGTATCTAAGGCCTATATTCCATGGTAGCTTTGATACATCAATAGGTTGCAACCGCCCCTGTTCTTCCTTGCCTAGGCCCCTGCCTTGGTAGTTATGCTTTTCCGCGAACTTAGCTTACCAAGGGTATGCTTCCTAGAAGTATTCCTTTAGAGGAGGATTTGGTTGGGGTTCTTCACAGTATACCCACTGACTGTATCTTCTTCTGGTGCATCTATCTTTATACTAGGAGACCTAAAAGTGGTAGTGGGGATATTATTTTCACTAAAGGTGATAGTTTTGTCTTCCTTTGGAGTAGCATGTGAAGGTTTCCCATACACGTGAGGTGATGATGGCATGGTTGCCACATTTAGGGCTGTATGCATTTCATATTCACCACACCTGTTGTCAATGATCTGTACTTTAGTAGCAAAGGAATTGGTGGTGGGAGATGGCATGGCTGTCATGGTAGATAGTTTTGTCTTCCTTTGGAGTAGCATGTGAAGGTTTATTCTTTTCACTAAAGGTGATAGTTTTGTCTTCCTTTGGAGTAGCATGTGAAGGTTTCCCATACACGTGAGGTGATGATGGCATGGTTGCCACATTTAGGGTTGTATGCATTTCATATTCACCATACCCCTTGTCAATGATCTGTACTTTAGTAGCAAAGGAATTGGTGGCGGGAGATGGCATGGCTGTCATGGTAGATGATGGATTGGAGGATGATGACTGAGATGCCCCCATTTTGACTCCAGGAAAATAATGTTAATGGGGAAATGATGCTTCTAAAGCGTGGCAGTATTCAAATGGTTGTGGATCAGCATAAATGGTGATTTATTGTCTGTTAACCCAGAATTTTAGGCATTAATGGTATGTGGAAGGGACAACTTGCATATTGTGGAGCCATGGGCGGCCAAGGAGGAGATTATATGGTAAGTCCAAATCCAAGACATGGTAGGTAGTTTATTGAACGACATGTCCAACCTGGATAGGAAGACTGATAATTCCTTCAAAATTTCTCTCTGCATTATCATAAGCCTTGATCATGATGATTTCATTACTTAAATCCACTTGAGTATACCCTACCTATTTTATGAATTTCAGAGTACATAGATTGAGGGTAGAGCCATTATCTACCAAGACCCTTTTTACTTTATGATGGGCGACTAGGAATTTGATGTGCAAGGGACGATTATGATTGGCATCAATATTTGGCATGTCATTTTGACTAAAGTGTAGCTAATAAGATAAATCCAAGTGTCATACTAAGGCCTAAAAACATGTAGGATTGATGTCATTCGGTACGTGAGTTTCTTGTAAAGCTTTGTTGAGTATTTCCTGATGTACGGGAGAAGACTTAAGCAGATCTAAGATTGAGATCTGAGCAAGGTTCTTTCCTAAGTGATCAAGAATGCTATACTGATAGTTTATAGGATTTGATTGGGTTGATGTGGAGGCTGCAGGGATAATAATGCGGGACCGTCTGGTAGCAACAACACATTGGGGATCTTTAGCCTTAACATGTATCATAGACACACGAGGTTCTACCTGTTCAATGTAATGGACAATACCATCATAATTGAGGGGTACATTTTTATAGCTTATATTATTTGTGTTGTTGTCTTGGGGATTGTTATTAGAGGTGCTTGCACCTTGATTATGGTTAGGGAAGGTCTTTTGGTGTATCTATAATTGAGCATTGGATGATGAGGCTTGACTAGTGTCGAATTTGATATCTCCTCAATCAATAAGATCTTCGACATAGTTTTTGAGACCTTGACACTTATTCAAAGTGTGCCCTTTTATCTTATGGAATTCACAATATTTATTCTCCCTAAACTAGGCTGGTTTGGGTTTGGATTCATCAAGTGGTTTGGTGATGGGGTACATGATCGGATAGTTGACCTGTAACAACTTATTAAAGATGATGCTCAAGGGTTCTCCTAATTGAGTATATTGGTGTTTGCCATTCCCTTGGTTGTTCTGGTTTGAATGTTGAGGAGGATGAGATGCCCCCTGTGGCATGGATATGGCATTAGGTATAGATGATGGTTGCCTATGGGATGTGTTAGCCACCTGAACATGTTGGGTGTCAATGACACCATCATTTACTGCGTTCTTGTTCTTGTTCCAAAAGTGTGACTTATCATCGGTTGGCCTTTCTCTGTCATGGTTGTGTATCTTGATGTGCCCTTTGGCAATAAGGGCATGTTCAAGGATGGGTCCCTTTTCTACTATTTCAGCGAAAGTGGTAACATAGTGCAACCTAAAATTTTGAGCCATGTCGGGATGTGAGTTCTCCACAAAGAGAGTGACCATATATTTCTCTTTGAGGGGGGTTTTCATTCGGCTTGCTAGTGCACGCCACCTTTGAAGGTAGCTAGAAAAGGTTTCACCCTCACATTTCTTCTCTTTGAGGAGATCCAAGGTATCAGTGTCCTCCCAATTGAAGGAGAAGTAAGAAACATTTTTTTCTGAAAGATCTGCAAAGGATTTTATGGACCCTCGTTCTAGACCCATGAACCATTCTAAGGCATTACCTGTCAAGCTTCGTGGAAACAATCACAAGAGGTAGTTGTCATTGTGCATAACTTCTTGACATTGGGAGTAAAACTATTGCAAGTGGGCTTTTGGATCTTTATTTCCCTTGTATTTTTCAAACTTTGGTATCTCAAAGTGCTTCGGGAAGGGAATTAGTGAGATGGACGGATCGAACAGATAGGGACATATATCTTCGAATCTAAAGGATTGTTTACCAGTACCTGCTTGGAGATCATTCAAAGTAACTTTTATTTCCAATAGGTCCACGTTGACTGGTTGTGTAGTCAAGGTAGGTGGATTGGATGGATAGGGATGATAGGATGATTGTGGATCTTGTTGAGATAATGTTTGAAGATGGACGTAATGATTTTGATAATGAGAGGATGGTGTTCCCTGATGATGTGTAGGGGGTGTTTGTTGGTATGGAGGTTGTTGTTGTGGGGTAACGTATGGATTTGGTTGATAAGAATGCGTGACCAAATGTTGGGGAGCTTGAATGTGATATTACGGATTGGTTTGTTGGTGTTGAAGGTACTGTTGTGATTGTTGGGAGGCCACATAGGGTGGTTGTTGCTGGAATTGTTGTTGATTATGATAGTAATAGTACTGAGGAGGTTGTTGTTGTGATGTCAACTATTGTGTGGGCTGAGATGGGATGTTGTGTTGTGGTTGAGCTTGCGGACGTAAAATGGATGTGAGGAACGGGGATATGGTCTAAGCGAGAGGTCGGGATGGATTTCTTTGTGATTGGTATGGTGGTTTTTGTGAAGAAACCAAAGCGTTATGCAAGGGTTTTTGCTGATGAGGTGGTTGAGATAACATAGAGGCATTCTGTAAAGGAGGTTGTTGGGTACCACCCAGAACATTTGGTTGGGACATGCCTTGTGGAGGTAATTGAGGCTATAGGTTGGATTGATGAGCCTGTTGAGATGTATATGGAAGTGGTGGTAGATTTATGGCCCTAGGAGGTGGAAGCAATGCGGTAAAAGGGGTGCCCCCAGTATTGATGGGGGGTTGACTCGAAAGAGGTGGTGCTGTTAGCATTAATGGCACAGGTTGTGGAACATTTTGTGGCATACCGTAGGCAAAAGGATTATTGGGATCAGGTACATGAGGAGCCCCCATAACTGAGATTGGAGCATGTGGGGGGTGGTTAACATGATAAAGAACAACATTTCCAAATTTAGGTTGATGCCAACCCTCAATTGGAGGAACATTAGGGATGTACGAACCCTCTAGTGCATTTTGTGAGCCTTGGGGTATATTAGATGTGGAGCTCCTATATTTGGATAAGTTAACACTTGATGGAGGTTTGACACCCTTTTCAATTAGGTGGGCCAAGATTTCTTCCCCATATTTTTTGAACAAATGGTCAGTCATTTGTACATTGGTGGGATTACTGAAATGTTCCTCAAGCATGAGTTCGGGTTGATTAGCCATACTCTCTTCACCATATGGTGAGTTGTTATGATTTTCGGTGTTGGAGTGTGATGAGGTGCCATTATCAGGATCTTGGGGGATGTTGTTAGGATCTTGAGCAACATCCGCACCATTGGTAGGATTTGTGTTGTTGTTAAGATCTTGAGACATGTTTCATTGGGAATTTTGACCTTGTTGTTGTGCCTTTGTTTCTTGACTTGTGACCTAGTTTGAACGGGCATGCAAATGTGCTATGGGCGGATTATAAAAATGTCTTTGATGAACAATTTGATTGTGATTGGATAAGATTTGATTTTGATTGGATGAGATGGGATTTGGATTGGATGAGATTGGATTTTGATTGGGTTGGATTGGATTTTGATTAGATCAGATTTTGATTGGATAGACTGGATTGCATTGTTAAGATCGATAGGATTGTGTTGATTGAATGGATGTGATTGGATTGATTAGGTAATTGGATAAGTGTGACCGATTTGATTGAATGATTGGGTTTGATAGATTTGAATGATTGGATGGGTATGATTAGATGATGAAAGATGTGAGGGACCATGAATTTAGTCAAAGAAAATTACCCTCAGTGACCTAGAGCATCGATTGATCAAGTGGATGATTACGACACCGAATCCACCTCAAGATAGAAATGGATTGATTTGGGCCGAGGATGATAACTTACGACGCCAAATTTACCTCAAGATGGAAGTAAATTGATTTGGGTCAAATTTAATGACTAATAATCAAATTCAAGTGCTAAGGTCAATTTGGGTAACCACTTTTTAACACAAGGTTAAGGTGATTTGATGATGAGTGGTGTTTATGAGGTATGGGTTAGGTGATGCAAATGGTAAAATTTTGGTGAATCAAGTTCACTAGGTGATCATATGGGCTTTCTGAATGGATTAACAAAAAATTTAAAATGAGTGGACAGATTGAGAGAACCAGTGTATGGATGTTTGGGATAATAAATGGAGATTTAGGATGGTTAAACGAGAGTTTTTGGGGGCTAAACTAAGATTTGGAATGATAAAATGGAGGTTTTCAGAGGTTTAGAATGACAAAACGGAGGCTTGGGATGATGAGATAAAGGTTTGGAATGATTAAATGATGGTTTAGAGGCTAAACAAAGCCAAATGGGGTGATTTCGGTAGTTCAAGAGGGCAAATTCGCTCCTCTGTAGTAACCAGGAGGGCGTAATCACCCTTTTGTAGTGAATCAAAGGGTACAGTTGCCCTTCTGCAGTAAATCAAAGGGTGTAGTCACCCTTTTGCAGTAAATCAGAGGGTGTAGTCGCCCTTCTGTAGTGAACAGGGACTTGGTTTGATGAAAATGACTATGGAAAGGATTTTAAAATGACAATAATAAGGCCAATTTGTCAAAAAGTTTACTGGTTTCTCACAAGAAAACACTTTCAAACAAACACAATCCTATGATTAATGTTAAGGGTATGGCCAATGAGGTCTTAATCTAGTATGCACAAGGTGTCTAGGGAGTCCTCGATATACTCTCGATACGTGAGGCACAACCGTGAACACCAACCTATCACAAGCATGAGTCAGGAACCTTAGCGAGATACTAGAGGCTCAGACCAACTCTTCACATCTATCTAGGTATCACCCTAGCTTCGACGCTCTACCAATTATGATGTGACTGGATTGGGTTACAACATTCAATCTCCCCCCTTTATATACCCCACCAGTACATGTGGTTGGAATCATCCCTTAGGGTGATGAAATCCCCAAGCAAGTCCCACTAGAAAGAAAGCACCAATTATTTCCAACTACTCCCTAGGCTCACACGAAGTGCAAGGGGAAAGTGAAAACAAACTAATGCCTCCTTTGGGTAACACAAAAAGATAGACACAACAAGCAATGAATATTACTTCCCCTAATTAAACTATGTTATTAGATTAACAAAAACAACAAGGATAAATTTAAAAATTTGAGCAAATGGATAGCCCTGCAAGAAAATATTAGTTGTTTTATCCTGCGTTCTTCATCAATTACACAAGAATATGCTGCAAAATGTTAGAAAAAACACAAATGTCCTTGCAAGAAACAATGTTAGGGGGTTAGTACATGAAAACAACAAAAAATGAGAGCAAAAATGAAGCTAAAATGGTCATTTTACCTTTCAAAATATGTTGTTTTGGGTGTATTCGCCCCTCTACAGTGCTGAGGAAGGGCATAGTCACCCCTCTACAGTGACAAGAGGGCACAGTCGCCCTTCTGAAGTAACGAGGAGGGCATAGTCTCCCTTCTGCAGTAAACAGGAGGGCGTAGTCGCCCCTCTGCAGTAAAATGTTAGCATAGAAAGTTCAACCAAGGGGTGCAGTCGCCCTTCTATAGTGAAACATTAGAAAACAAAGTTTAACCTAGGAGTGTAGTCACCCTTCTGCAGTGTAATGTTAGAAAACAAAGTTTAACCAAGGGGCGTAGTCACCCTTCTGCAGAAAATGTTAGTAAGCCAAAAATCCAAACAACAGCATAGTCGCCCTTCTGTAGAAAATGTTAGTAAGCCAAAAATCCAAACAAGGGCATAGTCACCCTTCTGCACTGAAACAGAGGGCATAATCGCCTTTCTGTAGTAAAACAAAGGGCATAATCGCCTTTCTACAGTAAAATAGAGGGTGTAATCGCCTTTCTACAATCACCAGGAGGGTGTAGTCGCCCTTCTGTAGTCACTAGGAGGGCGTAGTTGCCCCTCTGTAGTGGCCAGGAGGGCATAGTCGCCCTTCTGCAGTCACCAGGAGGGCGTAGTCGCCCTTCTATAGTCACCAGGAGGGCGTAGTTGCCCCTCTGTGACGTATTCCTACAAACAACTCAACAACAACAAACATAAAATTGAGGAACCCGCTTGTGGGTCCCACCGAGCATGCCAAAAATGTGATCCTAAATGTTAGTCCAGTTCTAACTATGCAAAATAACTAAAATGCAATGAGGAAAAACACAAAGGGACACCTCAAGATTAGCCTAAGAAATTTGTTAATACAAAGAGAAAAAGAGTGAAAGAGGATGACAAATGGTTATATCTTCTCTTTGCACTCCTTGGTTGGCTCTTGATTTTGGATTGTTTTGTATGCTCCTTAGATGGCTCTTGATGTGGCTAAATGCAAGATTTAACTATCTGGTTGGATGCAAATGCAAATAGATAAAATGGATGGCTAGATGAGTGCACAAAATGACAATATTTAGTTGCAAAATGACTAAGTGTTGTAAATGCCTTAGAGGAGGGGGTATTTTATAGAGAAACTTGAATTCTCTAGAGAATTCAATGGTTGAGATTGAGCCAACAAGGCCAAGATGAAGGGCTAAGGTGAGTTGAGGACTCACAAGCCCTCACATTTTGACATGTGGAATGTGAAGTGGCTAAGGGTGAGATGATGTGTAGGTGATGTGGAAGGAGAGTACATGATGTGGAGGAAGGACAAGTACCTTCCAAGTACCTTGGGGAGTGAGAAGATTTCTTCAAAAAGAAAATTTATTGTCCCCAAGTGAGAATAAAAGTGACATTTGAGGAATTTTGGAATTCCTCAAAAATCTCCATGGGAAAAGAGAAAGTGGTTGGAGAATTAAAAATTCACATTCTTAGGAGAATCTAATGGATAAGAGAGGGTCTCCAAAAAGGTGGGAATTTGTCACATGTGACTTGATGTGACAAGTCAAAGAATCTAGAAGATGCATGGGAAAAGGGGATTCTAGGAGGAATAAAAGTGAATTAAAAATTCACATGGGGAAGAGAGGAGCCTTGGATGAATAAAAAAGAATTAAAAATTCTTTGGGGGATGGGGAGAGTTGACCAAGGTACTGATTAGGCTTAACTAATTAGTAATTAGAGGATAATTAGGAGTTAATGAGGATTAGAAGCCAACTTGCAAAAGTTGGAGGATGTGACACATCCTAATCAAGGATTAGGCATGTGCACATCCTTAATGAAGAGATTAGGAGATGGATTAGGATTAGATGAAAATGACATGTGAGGAATTAAATAAATGTAATATTTATTTAATTCATTTGATGAAAAGGGGATTAAGGAGTGTAAGGTATTTAATTATTAATTAAATACTTTAGGGATTTGGCAAAATTAATAATATTAATTAAATAATAGTAATATTACTTAATTAACTCGGATAAGAGAATGTTTAGATGAAAAGTGATAAATTTGGATAAATTAAGTGTCCAAATTTGGATGTCTACAATACCAAGTCGGCTAGCATCATAAAATATCCAAACCAACATACAATATTTAAAGAAAACACCTTTTGGATATGATATCACATCAATTTATCATCATACTAACATTATATTGACTACCATTAAAACTACAACATTAAAATGTTCTCCTTAGGAAAATGCGGACTCTCCCACACTAATATGTCAAGCAAGGAATAAAAGTAAAATACAAAGTTGAACTCTATCAAAGATAACTTTCTGATCACAACCCAAAACTTCTCAAGATCCAAGATATAGATTTCTGAGCAAGACATGATGACATGGTTAAGAAATTAGAGTCATATATATTCTTGGGGTGAATTATGGACTCAAATACCAATGCATTGGCTCATCATAAAATAGCATTATCAATAGAAAAAAAACTTCCAATAAACTAAGTAAACTTCCCATATAGTTGTCACTATGTTGACATCAATGAAAATATAGGAAAAACCAACAAAAAACCATCCACACTTCATGCTCATGTTGCAAGGCTCCATAATTCCAACAATCTCCCCCTTTGGCATTGATGAAAACATGCATGTCAAAAACATTTTTCAATATACGGCAACTGAATACTCCCCCTATCAAAACTATTCTCAATTTTGTTTTTCCTCTGATAACCTCTATCTCTCCCCCTTTGACATCAATGGCAAAGGATGGGGTTTGATATATATGTATATATGCATCAAAATATAACCAAAAAGATATGAACATAAAATTGAATCAATCTAAAGAAGAAGAACCTTTGAGACTCTCCAAGATGACCTTCCATGAGATTTTTCTTTCTTCCCATGATCCTTTTTCAATAAAAAGAGTCTTGTGTAATAGTTCAAGCTTAGTTAAGGACTCTATAATACTATCAAGAGCAGTAGAAATAGGAATGTGCCTAAGTTTAATCATGTCTCTCAGTGCCACAAACTTCTTAATAACTTTTGTTCTTTGGTCCTGCAAGGAAAATAATTTATCCTAAAGCTGCACAATGTAGGACCACCTTTGATTATCTTTATCTTCTACCAATCTATATGTATCTACTTGAGTGCTCATCTGAGTTTCTCTCATCCTTATCTCATCTATTATGTTCAATGTACTACCAGACCAATTTAGGAAAAAAGAAAGTAGTTCTTGTGCCTCTTCCTCACAAACTTGTACATTCTCCAATTCCTTCATCACTCAACTATGTGCATTTACACATTTTTCCTTGATATCTTCTAGATTTTCTTTAGCAGTCTTAATCCTAGCATGCACTTCCAGTCTAAAGATGTAGACCTTTGAAGAATTAATCATGTTTTTGAGATTCTCCACAACAAAAATAGATGAATCAAAATTAGCATCGGTAATAACCTTCTGCAATTCTTCCAAAGCTCTTTGAATGTTTATTCTTTCATGCTCATGTTGATCTCTCTCAAACTCACTTCCTTCTGCAACTTCTTGTTTGACAACACTCTTTCTTTTCTTCCCTATTTTGGTTGCACTACCGAAGGTACCTTCTACATCGGGATCCTTAGGGCTTTCTAAAAGGATTTTGCATAATAATCAATTTTAGCTTTTGATACTACATAATCTAACTCAGATATCCACACCAATCTTGATTCAACTGCTTCTATGTGACAAAAGTCTGTAGACACTAGGAAATTGATATTTTTGGAGTACCTTTCAATAACACTTACTGAAATCCTTGACCCTTTGTTCATCCTCATATGAAATGTTCCAAAGAATGCAGCAAGAGCAGTCTCTTGTGCATCTGAATTACCAAGATTTATCATGAAGTTCCTGATTTGATGGGAAATAGGCTCTATATTTGACCATTTTGTTCTTCCTATCACTGGTAATTCTCTCAAAAGGTAAAAGAATAAGCAGATAGCCAAATTTCCATACTAAAATGTATTCTTCTTACTCTTCTTGATTTTCTTTAAAATCTTCAAAATATGTATATGAAGTAATTCACATAGGTCATAATACATACCTCTTTTTACCATATCAACAACAATATATATAGCAATAGTAGAAACTATGAGGTCATTGCTAGGGAGACAAACTTTGTGACTGATGACCATAGCAACATACTTGATGACTAGATCCATAATTGATCTCAAAAAATCTCTTTCCCTTCAAGAGTCACGCCGATAACCTCAATTATCTCTTTCTCATTCACATCCTTCCATTTGGGAATTGGTCTAGAGGAACATAAACCAGTTGTATCTCTGATTTCTTCTCTGGAAATCAAATTTTCTTCATTAATCCACAAATATTCATCATGAAGTATGCTCAAAACTATTTGAATATACTTCCTCTCAAACTCAAACAAAAGGGATTTCCTCCAAACATCCAACTTCTTCTCAACTAACACAATGTAGGAATTATGGTTCTCTTCCAATTCACTCTTCCATAGAATGCTCAACTAGACTGGTGAAATTTCCTCTATCTTACTATAAGCAAATGCATAAATATCTTCTATGGGCAACACTCTAGGAGGGATGCGAGAGAATGCACCAACTGACTCTTCTGAAAAATTCTTCAAATATTTTCTCAAATTAACTTTCACTCTATCTACACTATTCACAACCTTTGAATTATCCATAGCAATAAAAATGAAAGATTGTGCAAACAAAAATACTTCTATAAATGCCAACAAGAAACAATAGTAAAATACAAAGTTGAACTCTATCAAAGATAACTTTCTACTCACAACCCAACACTTCTCAAGATCAAGGATATAGATGTTTGAGCGAGACATCATAACATGGTTATGAAATTAGATCCATATATGTTCTTGCAAGGAATTTTGGACTCAAATACCAATGCATTGGCTCATCACAAAAGAGCATTACCGACAAAGAATAGTTTTCAGTAAACCAAGTAAACTTCCCATACATTTGTCACCATGTTGACATCAATGAAAACATAAGAAAAAACAACACAAACCATCCACGCTTCATGCTCATGTTGCAAGGATCCATAATTCCAACACAAAGCATCAATACAATCTTCATTAACTCCTCTAAAAAATACTAGCTTGAGAGACTCTTTTGACAACTTGTTTAGGGGGTTCTTTTTAAGAGAAAACTGAAATATTTCAACATAATCCTCCAAAGGCTCGTCATCCTTTTGTGTCATTTAGAATATATCATCCTTCCTCCTGTCAGGTCCTCTATAGTAGTCCTGATACTTCTCCAAAAATAGTGTCTTCATGGTGTCCCAATCAGGAACAACATCTTTACCTAATCCCATAAACCATCTCAAAGTTGCATCTTTGAGAGTGGTAGGAAAAATATTTAACCTATGTGCATCAAAAGTATAATCACAACTTCTACATAAGACATCGAATTCAAAGAGGAATGTATCTAGGTCTTCAGTCATTAACCCATAGAAAATTGACAAGGCTAAAGGAGGGATGTTCTTTAGCATTGTAGCCCTTTGCTGGTTAGTAATAGGAAGCCCAAATGTTGGACATGCATCATCATCATCTGTTGCATCACCCACGGTATGGTATGTTCCTTCTATATGTAAGCTAGAGGTTGGTGAAAATGAATTTCCTTCTTCAGTGGTACCTTCGCTCTGAGTACTAAGGTCACCAATTTTTGCAATAGCTTCCTGGCATGTAGAGGGAAGGAACCTACCCAAGGGATCTCTTTGTCCCCACATACATGAAATATGACTTTAATTCCAACGGTCTTGCACAATGTTAGTATCTTGGTGTTGAAAAGGATGGTATCTAACAGTCCTAATGCTTTGAAAAGAAAAAATTAACTATGAAAATTGTAAGAATAGGTCTATGAAGATAGCACCATCCCCAACAACAGTACCAAAAATGTAGAGTCTAAGTTAATGTTTTGTAAACTTAGTGGAATCCACTCAATTTAGAGGGTCAACTAATTGAACAATCCACTTTACATTGCTTAAGACTACATTAAATTATCTACCAAGGTACGTAAGCTTATGATGGTGTAACATTATATATGCTTTCATGGACTTAAACTACCTAAACTATCCTACCAAAGTCATTCTAATTGCTATAAATTCACAAAATTGTAAAACAGTAAAAGAGTAAACTGAAAAATAGTTGCTATGGGTACCTACAGTAAGGTTGTGACTAAACCATTTCTAATGAAATGATACTATGTTAATTGAAAACTTGATAAATACTACTGACTCAAGTGAACTATCCTCCAAAGTGTTACTAATAATCATTACATGCATGTTCCTAAGCATTCATTCATAATAAGCAAGAAATGAAATCCCAACTAACTTGCATACAATTCGTGAACAATGATAAACTAATGACAACTATTAACAAAAATAAATAACTAAAAGGTGAAGTGAAGAACAATCCCTAAGTGGCCTGCTCAAGTAATTGTTCCCACTTTAATTAAACTCAATCTAACTAATAGATTTCATGCATTCCATGAATTTATCTCCATTTATTGTATAAGATGAAGGATTACAAAATATTCTTGCACAAATTGTACTCAATCATTTTGAAGATTCATGTTTCAAACTAAAATTAACAGATAACATAAAACTGTGAAAAACCAACTGACTAACCTATGGATTCAACCAATAGTTATATACAAACTGAGGGAATCTTTATTGAAAGCAATAGCTCAACCGAAATCATTAACTCCACTCCCAGACATTTAGAGCGTAGAATTAAGACTTGGAATTATTCAACCCATAACTGAAAAAGAAGGAGAATCCTATCAAAACTAGAACTATGTAAAAAAAAATGCAATCATACACCCATCCATCAAATTCCTATGTAAGAAATACCTCTTCTTCAATGTTTATTAACTGATTATAATAACACTCATTCTATCTTCATTAAGTGCCTTCAACCAATGATCATCATGTTCAACTGTTTCTGCGGTTTCCCCTGTTTCAGTGTCCAACACCCCTTTTGCTACGAGTTCATCCTGCAACGGTTGTGTATCATGGTTCCTCCTTTAGCTGCAAACAAGTTAATTTCACAAAAAATGTACACAAGGATAACTATCATAATTAAACATAGCATTCCATCAACATTCCCATACACATATTCATATAAACCATTTAATGCTAATATGTTATACCATAATTCCATCATCATGTTTTTGGGTTTAGGCCTACATCATGGATATAAAAAGGATAGTATGATATGGAATATTGTTTAGAAAGTATGTTTAAAAGTATCTTAAAGTCTACATAAAACCAATAGAAAACAAGCTATTATCTAAACCTATCATATAGTTTTGATATATTTTAATTTCCAATTTTTACTGAACATAGATTTTTCTTCAAACATCAAGCTCTTTACTGTGCAGAGGTGGAAAAATAGTAAAACATTATAAAAAAATTCAAAAAATACCCTTTCCCTAGTATTGATGTCGTTGTTTCACCCAAGAAAAAAAAATTGGATTTCGATATATAACCAAGTTAGATTGTATGACACACACATATATCCAAATTATAGTTATGGTGACTTCAAAAAATAATTTTTAAAAAAAATACGCAATAAAAAATTATGAAAAAATATCCATTCCCTAGATATTGATGTTGAGAATCTATATTTCAAAAATTAGAATTTAATCCTTTATAGAAAAAAATTTATGTTGTATGACACAAATGTTACTTTTTGAAAATGTTGTTTTCTATTTGAAACTAGTTATTTAAGTAGAACATTTTACAAGAATATTTGGAAAAAAAAGAATTTTTGGATGTATTCATGATGTTTTTGTACTTCAAAGTTTATAGAAGAAAGGACCTTCATACTACATAGTTTTATTTGAATATTTGAAGGAGATGGCAATTTGAAAATATGCTACTTGAATCATTTGTTTTGTTATCAAAGAGGGTTTAGCAACCATGGGATCAAAGCAAAGGAAAAGAAAAAAATGTAGAAAGTTAATGACACCCGAAGAAATTCAAGTAAATAAATAAATGGAGGCAAAAAGACAAAGGGATAGAAGAGAAAGGATCTATCAAATGAAAAATTTGGAAGCATCTAGTTCCATGAATGTTGAAGAGGAAACCATGAATGATGAAATGAATGTAGATGATGCAAATGTGGAGATGGTGAATATGGAAGAAAATGCAATTATGGAGACAAACCCAACTATGCCTTCAACTTCAACTTTGAATGATATGGAAATAGCACATATGCAAAAAACTTCAGGTATGTCTTCAAATCCACCTCCCAATGATATGGAAAATGTAGCTATTCAAACAATCCATCCAGGATTGTCTTCAAATCTAAGTCTTGATAATATTGATCTTAGCTATTTAGATGAAGTTGGATACACCATTGATGGTATCAATAATTCTAGGGTTGAAACAATGCAAAAACAAAAAAATGATGAAATATATTATAAGAATGAAAATGAGAATGAAATCCCTTTTATGTTTGAAAATGAAAATGAAACCCCTTGCATGAATGAAAATAAAACCCCTTGTATGGATGAAGATGAAAATGTTTTTTTTACAATTGAAAAAGACATGCTATATAACCTTCATGGTAAAGTTTCTTGGAGATAAATTAGAACTTATGGAAATAAAATGTATAAAATATTTTTTTATAAAAAGAAATTAGGATTCCAATGTCAACTCATGGTACAATTGATGAGAATGTCAAAAATGAGAAATGTGATGGAAAAATTAGGTATTTTTGTAAAACCAAAAAAGAAAGATGATTCAGTAGAACAAGTCATATCTAGTGTTGTTAATGCTATTGATTTTATAGGTAAGAAAATTCAATCTAAAGATAAGAATGCAACTCGTCATGCAATAACAACTGTTCTAGTTAATAAAAGAACTTCAAATAAAAGAGTGTTAATTAAGATTATTAAATTTATAAAAGTAAATCATAAAACCTTGATAAGAGCTGCTAAAAGAAGAGAAAGTATTGAAAATGATCCAATTAATCAATGTTGGAGTTTTAGTGGTAGACTCCCAAGATTAGATATGAAATTAACTAATAAAATTAAATATTTAATCAAAAAAATTGGCATAATAATACAAGAATATAACCTAACATTAGAGATGTCTTAAAATTAAGTGTGGGTTCCAAAATTTGTGAACCTCATCCAAAGCATCTCTTAGATATGACTCAAACTGAATAATATAAAAAAAAATTAGATGCTTCAATCTTACCATTGAATATTAGCATAAGTTAAAGATCATTCAAAAAGTGTAAACCGTGGTATGTTAGAATTAATAAGCAACAAATATCTTGTTGTTGTAAGACTCATGTACAATTTTGTTATTATTATGATAGTTTCCGATATATATAATGCATTTTTCATGCTAACCAAATTATGCAGGACATTTGTGGTATTAATATGCCACCTAAAAGAATCAAAGATTTTATAGCAGGTTTGTTTTGTGAACCCTCTAATGGAAACTTATTTTATTTAAAAGTATGTATTTCTAGAGAATGTGATAGATGTGGTAACTTTTCATTATTAGAAGAATGTATGCATGAAATTAGTTTAGATGAATTTGGACAACAATTAGTGGATGTAAAAAAATTTAAAAATATTGAGTATTCTTTAAAAGATGGAAAATTTGGAAAACATTGTGAGTTAATTGAGGAAAGATTTAGTGTGAATGCATTTATTAAAGAATTTAAAGATAAGATTGTGCCTAAATATGTTAAACACTCTCAATATGCTCATTGGCTTGATAATCAATTTTGTTTATGTAAAAACACATTCCCAATTGGAACTATATTGTGAGTTGTTGATTTTGCTGAAAAGTATACTCTTGCTCCACAAGAAGAAATTCAATCATAGTATTACAATTCAGTGCAAGTAGCTATATTTATTCATATTGTTTATAGACAATGCAGATGATAGTAGAGAAGATAATATAATTTTTTTGAGAGACTACCATTTTTATGTAAGTGATAATCGACTACATTCATTTGAGTTTGTTCATTATTGTTTTGATATATTCTATAAAAATTTAGAAGAGAGAGGAATTCAAATGAGAGAACATCTCATATGGTCAGATAATTGCACGGGTCAATTCAAAAATGCTAGAATGTTTTATTGGTTATGTAGAGTTCATAAGGAAAATAATATCCAACACGTGGAGTTTTTTTTAAGCTAGTCATGGTAAGGGAGAACACGATGCAGCAGATGCATGTGTGAAAAAATCTCTTGTTAGAGAGCAACTAAAATTTGAGGATGTTACGAAATTCAAAGATGCACATGCAATTGTAGATTGGTGCAATACCAAATTATTTGCAAGAACAATTGAGAGCTCAATAATTTGACTCTTCTTTTGGTTAGTTGAAGAAAATGATATTTTTTCTAGACAAGATTGTGAAAAAATTAATGGATCTGCAAAAATGGCATTCGTTTAAGAGTTCAAATGAAAACACATGGACAATATGGATAAGGGAGTTGCCATGCTTTTGTCAATTTTGTATTGTAGGTGATTGGGAGGCATGTGAAAATATGAAATGGGTCAAACAGTGGCAACAAAGAGCCTTAACACCTACATCGACACATGTTCAACATGGAACGACAATTGAAGAGAATCAGTTGTTTGCATCAGATGATTATGATCATGTTTCAAACCTTGTACAAGAAGGTACATTATTTATTGAGTTGAATTTTATATGTATGCATTTTTATATGTGAATTAAATAAAATTCACTCTTTATTGAAGTTTTTATTTATTTTTGCAGGACATGTGTATGTTGTTGTTGCACCTGAGGAGAATGAAGAGGAGACCGAGTATTGGTTGGCTAGATGTGTTGAGAGAAAAAATAATTTGGTACATCCTAGAGTGTGTTGGAACTGTAAAAATCTGATGATCTCACATATTAGTTTTACTCATAAACTTCAAGATTTGGTCCCACCGTGTGCATTTTCCACTCATATTTAGCCATCATGTTCCATGGAGTCCATTGAGTCATGCTTTTTCTACATCATGGTTCAGGTCGGCGTGACATTTCCTTTGTCTCCCTGACCTATTTTTTCTAACATTTTTGTTTTTCAGGGTAGTCGGTAGGACTTTTCTGTTGTCTCGGTGACTGGCTTCCATCTGCATGAGTTAGATTCTTCGGTGACATGTCTCAGCGATTTCTCTTTGTCTTCCCAACTATGTCTTGGGCACTACGGTATGTGGTCTCAGTGAATATCATATATCTTGCCAACCGCTTGGTGGAGGATACGTATCAGGAGGAATTAATGGTTTCGGGGGGATGTCTTGGTGAGATGTGCTTGTCTTACAGACCGTTTGGAGGGGGCATTGTTTTTGGAGTGAGTTGGTTCCATCAGCAAGAAGTCTTAGCGACTTCACTATGTCCCACCGATTGGACAGTGGGATATGCTTTTCAGCCAGACTATGGGATGTCGGGGGGAAGTCTCCCCGAATATGGTTTGTCACACCGACCGGTAAGCAAGTGGAAGGCTCTCGGTATAACACATTACACGCGGTCTGAAGTCTTTCTGATATGGAGAGGTCACAATGATATGAGAAATGAGGGAGTTCTCAGTCAAACGTGCAGTTTTTGACATGATGTCTCCCCGAAATCAAAGGGTCATAGCAATACATATTGGAAGAAAGGGAGCACTCAGGGAAAGGACTATGTGGTCAATATGATATCTCACCGACCTGAGTATGTCACAGTGACTGCGATGAATAGGGGCGCACAGGGAGAGCGATTGAATTGCCTTCGGCATGGTGAGGGGAATGTCTCAACAACTATTTCGATGATGAATAATGGTGCTCGATTGTTGTGGCCGACATGTGGATTCAATTAAATAGTAGATTACGATTCATGTGGCCGACGTGATGAATTATTTGGTGACTGTTGCAGGCCGACATGAATTGGGCCCGATTTTTGATGTGAGCTGACGTGATTTCATTCTGATGTTTTTCTTCTCATGTTGATATAAATAAGCAATTTGTAATTGCAATAAAGATAAGTTGTAATAGATCAGATTTTAGATAAAAAGTAGTAGGTAGTCAGATGGCTATAGTAGGATAATTTTCTCTTTTTAGAGACTATGTGCATGATTTCAAATGGTGGTTTCAAATAAAATCAGCTAGTGTGGCAGGTTGTTTCTGGTATCAATTATATGTTGAATTTATTGAAAAGCATTGCTAAAGCTATCTCCAAGTTGATTCTTTCTGGTTGTTTAAATTGAAATAACAAGTTTATTATCAGTTTATTGGTGCACATTTGTTGTATCTATGTGATTAATTTGACTGGTTCTCTCAACTAGGGATTAAATCCTTTCTGTTGATCACAGTAATCAAGGGGAATTCATCTGGATTCTTAGAGTAGAGCTTAGTAATCATAATCCTGCACTGTTTATACAAGTTGTAAAGAAATCATATGCCTACAATTTGATTTTCTACCAGAATAAGTTGCTCACCTCTGTTTCATTTGACTCCGCATACCCAACAAGGCACTGATCTCTGCATTTCATCATTTTGAATTCACTTAATCTCTTTACATCTGTTAATTAAGCATCCTAGGATTTAGATCAGAAGGTAGCTATCAAGTTTGGTTTCATTTGTTCACTATCATCTGCCATTGTGGACAAAGCATTTCAGAAGGATAATCACAAGTTAAGTTTGCACTATTCAGAAAGGTACTCCCACCTAGGTCTAGCAGCCCCCGAAGAGTAGAGGGTTTGATTGTTTCAAACCTTGTTCTGTTACCCTGAAACATCGTGAAAGCTTGGCAACCTTTCGTGGTTCAAACCTGTGTTTTTGAGAGCTAACAAATTGGTGACTTTGCTGGGGACAAACATCAGAAAATCTGGTTCTAGCCTATCTATCCATAGGGTCAATATAGTTCTAAAATCAGTCTTTAACCAAAGGTTCACAATTGTTTCATTTTCACTCCCCATCCGAGTGTCACACTTAACAAATTGGCGACTCTGCTGGGGAAATACATCAAAAGATTTTGTTGAAGACCATCGTATAGAGTCATTGAAGAAGAAGTTGTGATTTGAGAAGTTTCAGAAAAGAGTGATTCTGCTGGGAAAAGATCAAAAATAATGATTTTCCTACTTTTGGAAAAGTAGGTGGCGACTCTGAAAGATTTTTTGTAGTTTTTTAAACATGAATGGAGGAGGATTTCAGTTCATGGGAGGTCATGTTGGAGCTCCTCATGGTCAGTAGTATGTGCCATATTATCATACACAGTACTATGGTCTGACGTACCAACATCAGTACCCACCTTGTGCCCCCCTCATCAGCATACAACAATGATCAAACAGTTTGATTTGTTAGGGATTCAATTATCCCCTTATCCAATGGATGGAAGTTAGAGGGGTATTGTTTGAAAGTTTACAAGGTGTGATGCAATCACTGTTGAAGATCATTTAAGAAGTTTTGATGCTTTCATCAAAGATTTGGATGTTCCCTACGAAGATTTACGAATGAGGCTATTTATGATATCACTAGTTGAAGATGTTAGGGATTGGTTCAACAGCCTACCAGATGTCTCAATTGAGATCCAAGGATTTCAAGATCAATTCCTCGAGCAATTTGGGAATCTAGGTGTACCAGATTTTTCTCTTCGTGAATTGTTACACATTCAGAAAGATCAAAGTGATACAATTTATGATTTCAATCAGAGATTCAATAAGTTGCAGAATAAAATACCTATTGGATCAAAGTTGCCAGATTCTGTAGCACTGAGTATTTATTTGAATGCATTTGATCCAAAGACAGGGTATGAGCTGAGAAATAAATTCCCAAGAAGTTTGGCAGAGGCACAGAAGATGGCACAAACAATTGAAAACAACAGGAAGGCTGGTGGTATAATCAGTAAAAGAGACAACCCTAGGGTTCTTCAGCAAAGTAGAAATTATCAGTACAGGCAGGAGAACACACAAAGGAATGAAAGGCCGAGGTTGCATGAAATGCCTTATAATACAAATTGGAAGGACAGTAAACCTATAACAGCTAGGCCTAGAAGTGAGGAAGCTCCTGATCCATTGAGCAAGAAAGGAACCTATATGGTAAGTAACAATTACTTTTGTGATTTTTGTGATAAGCCACATTCCCCAGATCATTGTGTTGTAGCCCAAAGAATACAGGAGGAGGGAGTGCTGAGGGAAAAAAATGAAGAGGATCACAAAGTTTATTTCACTTCAAATACCTTTCACCATATTGTGGAGAGGAACTCACCTTCAGAGACTGAAGGTTATCAGCATAATGTTTCAAGTCAGAAATACTATGTCCATATGGCTGAACAGCAGGAAGAAGATTTTATAGAGCCATATTTTATTGAGGTCCCTGCTCAATACAATTCGAAGAGATTTACTGAAGAAGGGATGGAGAGACTAATTGTTGCTGATCAAAAGGAGACACAAGGAATTGTGAACCAGGCATGGTCCCAGGGAATAAGTTATGAAAGCACTATCAGTGTTGAATCCAATAGCTATATTTTTTATGAGTATAGAGAAATTGATCAAATGATGCATCCAATTGAAGATAAGACATGTACAAGAAAGAATGATTCCTATGATTGCCTACATGAGAAGGATGAAGGTACAAGAGATTTCTCTTGCATAACAGATTGTCACAGAGAGAGCAGTGTTGAATCTAATGAATATTTTGATTCTTATGATGAACCTGAGGATTTTGATCTGTAGTCAAGGGATTCTTCTATCTCTTATGAAGATCAGGATGAAGAGGCAGTGGGAGATGTTGATTCATCAGATAGTGAGTATACAATACCTCTGGCTGCAGTTGAGAGTTATGAAGATACATTTGATCATGATGAGGTTTGTACATTTGAAAGTGATTTCCAAATTTTTTTGAACTCATTATATGATGAAGATTTAAATGAAGACCAGATGATTTTTTGCCAAGGTGTGTCAATGAGTAAGTTTCGGATATTTTCAAATTCACTTTATGAAAGAGAGGAGCTAATCTCAAACAAGCAAAATGATGGAATAAATAACTACACTAATGATGTTTCTAATTTCCCATTCTCTGACAGTATTGGATTTTTGTTTGATGATGACAAAAGTGAGGAGTATAATTGTAGTAATGAAAATATAGAGACTTGTTCACTTGGTTGTGAACAGATTACAAATTGGTTTACTTCTGAATACCAGGGATGTGCACATGATGAAGATCTTGAAGTTCTGTCTCCAGCTTACTTTTGTTTTGACAGTGAAAAATCTTTGTGTAAAGATTCTTATGACTTCCTGTGTATTTCTTGGAATGACGGTGATACTTTTGGTATTGATCAAAAGTCTGTGTTTGTTTAGAAGGAGGTATGTGGTTCTGAATTTTCTAATTCATGTGAAGAAGACATTTATTTACATACAAAGGATGCTAGAATTCCAGATTTGATTGATTCATATATTTTAGAAACTGGAGATGTGAGTTATAATATAATATTGATTCCAAATGATGATATTAAAGAGGTGCAAAGAATTTCAGATTTGTGTGTTTCAGACAGTGTTGGTATAACAAAACATTTTATTTCTCAAGTGAAGTACTGTGATTACAAATTTTTAATATAGCTAGGAGAGTGTTTCAGAATACATAATAGTGAGGGAGATAATGAGGAATGTTGTATTTCATATGTATACATTTTGTATGTTGAAGATAACAAATTTTTATTTGATGATGGAGAATATAAACTGCTGGGTACTGTTGGGAAGTTGGTCCAAGCTGAGCATGGTGACTCTTTAAAAACTTTTAGTGACAGGATGAATTGCATGAATATCTTCAGGAGAAATCTGATGATCTCAAGACAAAATAAGGTATTTGACAGGGGAAGGTATGGTTCAAGTTTCAAATTGTATCAGCTCAAGACAGGTGAAGTTACAACATAGAGGATTAAGGGTTGCCAGTGCATGGAGAACTCTTGCTTTTCCTCTTTAAAATTATTTTCCATGCACAGTAGTTTAGGGTTCTGGTCCATTTCCACTTTGCATCCATTTTGCATTCATTTCACACTCTTTTCCATTTCCACTCCTCCATTGTTGCTCATTGGTTCATCATTTTCGGTCTGGTCTACTCACCCATGTTTTTGGATCCTTGCATTTATTTTACACTCAATCATCCACAGACGGAGCCATTGTTGGAACTATAAAAATATGATGATCTCACATATTAGTTTTACTCATAAACTTCCAGATTTGGTCCCACCGTGTGCATTTTCCACTCATATTTGGCCATCATGTTCCATGGAGTCCATTGAGTCATGCTTTTTCTACATCATGGTTCAGGTCGGCATGACATTTCCGTTGTCTCCCCGACCTATTTTTTCTAACATTTGTGTTTTTCAGGGCAGTCGGCAGGACTTTTTTGTTGTCTCGGTGACTGGCTTCCATCAGCATGAGTTAGATTCTTCAGTGACATGTCTCAGTAATTTCTCTTTGTCTTCCCGACTATGTCTTGGGCAGTATCGATATGTGGTCTCAGCGAATGTCATATATCTTGCCGACCGCTTGGTGGAGGATACGTATCGGGAGGACTTAATGGTTTTAGGCAGATGTCTTGGTGAGATGTGCTTGTCTTACCGACTGTTTGGAGGGGGCATTATTTTCGGAGTGAGTTGGTTCCATCGGCGGGAAGTCTTAGCGACTTCACTATGTCCCACCGATTGGACAGTGGGATATGCTTTTCAGCCAAACTATGGGATGTCGGGGGGAAGTCTCCCCAAATATGGTTTGTCACACTGACCAGTAAGCAAGTGGAAGGCTCTCGGTATAACACATTACACATGGTCTGAAGTCTTTCCGATATGGAGAGGTCACAGTGATATGAGAAATGAGCGAGTTCTCGGTCAAACGTGCAGTTTTTGACATGATGTCTCCCTGAAATCAAAGGGTCATAGTGATACATATTGGAAGAAAGGGAGCACTCGGGGAAAGGACTATGTGGTCGATATGATATCTCACCGATCCGAGTATGTCACAGTGACTGCGATGAACAGGGGTGCGTAGGGAAAGCAATTGAATTTCCTTCGACATGGTGAGGGGAATGTCTTAGCGACTGTTTCAATGATAAATAATGGTGCTTGATTGTTGTGGCCGACATGTGGATTCAATTAAATAGTAGATTACGATTCATGTGGCTGATGTGATGAATTATTTGGTGACCGTTGCAGGCCAACATGAATTGGGCCCGATTTCTGATGTTCAAGCCGACGTGATTTCATTCTAATGTTTTTCTTCTCATGTTGATATAAATAAGCAATTTGTAATTGTAGTAAAGATAAGTTGTAATAGATCAGATTTTAGATAAAAAGCAGTAGGTAGTCAGATGGCTATAGTAGGATAATTTTCTCTTTTCAGAGACTATGTGCATGATTTCAAATGGTGGTTTCAAATAAAATCAGCTGGTTTGGCAGGTTGTTTTTGGTATCAATTGTATGTTGAATTTATTGAAAAGCATTGCTAAAGTTGTCTCCAAGTTGATTCTTTCTGGTTGTTTAAATTGAAATAACAAGTTTATTCTTAGTTTATCAGTGCACATTTGTTGTATCTATGTGATTAATTTGACTGGTTCTCTCAACTAGGGATTAAATCCTTTCTGTTGATCACAGTAATCAGGGGGAATTCATCTAGATTCTTAAAGTAGAGCTTAGTAATCATAATCCTGCACTGTTTATACAAGTTATAAATAGATCATATGCCTACAATTTGATTTTCTACCAGAATAAGTTGCTCACCTCTGTTTCGTTTGACTCTGCATACCCAACAAGGCACTGGTCTCTGCATTTCATCATTTTGAATTCACTTAATCTCTTTACATCTGTTAATTAAGCATTCTAGGATTTAGATCATAAGGTAGCTATCAAGTTTGGTTTCATTTTTTCACTGTCATCTGCCATTGTGGACAAAGCATTTTAGAAGGATAATCACAAGTTAAGTCTGCACTATTCAGAAAGTTACACCCGCCTAGGTCTAGCAGCACCTAAAGAGTAGAGGTGAAACGTCGTGAAAGCTTGCCAAACTTTCATGGTTCAAACCTACATTTTTGAGAGCTAACAGAGTGGATGCTAACAGCTTTGAGTATCCAACTGGTTCAGTGGTTATTGTTGGCACCTGGCTTCAAAAATATTTGATAAGAAAGAATGGCTTGCCTGCATTTGAAGTTTATGAAAGACACAAGAAGATTATACATTATTCACATTTTATTTTGGAAACCAATATAAAACTAGTTAGATATCAAGGGAGGCCTACTAATAATGTTTTATGGACACTTTCAATGAAAGGCCCTTCAAAACGCGTATGTGATCTTCCTTCTCCTTCAACTGTGTGGCTCAAATTGGCTGTGAAAATGAAACCACGGTCGTTTATTTAAAAAAATAAATAGTTTTGCGAAACAAGTACATATTTTAGGTTGTGTACCCGAATCTAAACGCATACGCATTTGGATTTAGGCTCAGGTACCCAATCCAAATGCGTATGCATTTTGTGCAATTTTTTTTGTTTTGCCGAAACTTCCCCTCTTCGTGGACCCAACTTCTTGCCTTTACCCATAAACTATGTGTTTGTTTTTGGATCAACGTTTTGAATCACACTCTGTGATCCATCACCAGGATACCAAAAATAGTTGAAGGAGTAGGAGATTGTAGATCAAACCAATTATAAAGGAGGAAGAGGGGGTGAGGTTGCACAAGAATCAAGAAGGTTGACCAATAGAAGAAAGCAAGGGAATAATAACAAATAAACTAACATTAATGAATAAACTAATGAATACAAAAATATAATTAAACAAAATTAGAAAATACCCCCAATCAATTAAAATACAAATACAACAACAAAAAACATGAGAAAAAGGAGAATAATAAAGAGAATAAGTATACACATAAATCAATAGCTAGGACTAATTTAATAAAAGAGAAAAAAGAGCTAAAGATAGTAAAGAAATACAAAATTAGTCCTAGTTATTGATTTATGTGTATACTTATTCTCTTTATTATCTCCTTTTTCTCATGTTTTTTGTTGTTTTGTTTGTCTTTTAATTGATTGGGGGTATTTTCCAATTTTTTTTAATTATATTTTTGTATTTATTAGTTTATTCATTAATGTTAGTTTCTTTCTTATTATTCTCTTGCTTTCTTCTATTGGTCAACCTTCTTGATTCTTGTGCAATCTCACCTCCTCTTCCTCTATAACTAGTTTGATTTGCAATCTCCTACTCCTTCAACTCTTTTTGGCGTCTTGATGATGGATCACAAAGTGTGATCCGAAACATTGATCCAAAAGCAAACACACAGTTTAATCCAAAAGAAGCAAACTCTTATAGATATGGACTGTGGAAATCTAATGTCTATTATTTTTCTATTTTATCATTATGATGGATCATGAAACACATGATCCCAAATGTTGATGACTTGTATAAAGTTTACATAGTCTAATGTAAAAAAATTCAAGTTAATTTTATGGATTATGGAAATTTTATGGCTTTAAAAGATATTATTTTGTAAAAAATAAAAAGAATTATATGGTTTTACATTAAAAATGCATATTTATTAGTGGTAATTTAATTTGATATGGTACAATAATGACTAATGTCTATATAATATAATGTATGCATTTATAGGATAGGAAATGTAAAATTTTGATTAAAATGATCCTCCTAGGTTACACCTATTCCAATGGATGTTGCATGCCTTTTCTTGGCTTTCACATTAAATTTAGCAATTCCTTAAATGTAGAGAATATATGTGGATCAAAATATAACATTTCCCACACTATGATAGTCATAGTTGTGTCTAGTATGAATCAAACTTGGGGTCAAGGTCAACCAAAACAACTATAACATTCATCAACCTACTAAAATCATCATGCATTCATCTTAACAAATATTTGCTGATGTCAAACTCTATCTAACCTACCTTTAAATTATTGTCATGACTCATCTATCTACTACACAACAAATAATTTTAGTACTATACTACAAAGGTAGTACTCGCTACTACACAAGTGCGATACATATGGATTGCAAAAAACTATTATACGGCGTCGTGTGTCATTACTCATCTAGCCAAAAAAATACTATTATCTAGCTTGGTATGCCATAACTCAGCTATTAGCTACCCAAAAATTAGTATTACTTGACTTGGTATGACATATATCAACTATTAACTAGCCAACAAATTTTATTATTGCAATACTAGAAAGGAAAGTATTTTCCCCTCTCACACTTGTTTTTTTGGAGTAGAATTGTTATTTAATTGTTTTAATAACCTACTCTATGTATTAATCCATCATAGGTGGCGATGTGTCATTTGGAGAGTTAATTGGCACTTCTTATTTGCCACTTGGTGGAACATTATTGCCACCTTGATTTGAGCACTCCTATAGTGACTCAAATTGATTTTCCTGTATGTACAATCTTCCTCATTAAGAAGATCATTCCATTCAATGCTATTCTATTCCATTTTTTTGCTTCATTAAGCTTTTGTATTACATTGTTCTTTTTCAATCTCAAAGATTGAGTGTGTTGATTGCTTGACTTCCATGTCTCAATGATACCAGCATTCAAGCAAAGATCTTGGCAATACTAACATGGTATCAAAGCAGTTCTATAGTTGGTACCTGGTTCCTGTGAGTTATTTTGAAAAACATAATTCCTTACAATATTTGGTTTGTTGTATTTCATAGTATTTCTTTGTGATTGAAGGGTTTATAAAGGCCACACAAGGTAAATCTCATTACATTGTTATCTGCCATTATTTGGGTCTGTAAAAAAAATTGCAAGCCGCGACCTCTGTACAACCATTCCTGGTTGATTCGTTATTAAAGAAGTGTTTTTTTCATGAGTCGCGACCTCTGTAGGTTCTCAGGCGGCATCCATTTCATCCTCCATGCATTCCATAAGCATTGTGGAAGCTCAAATTTATAAGCCCATGAGGCATCAACATTACATGCATTTGTTTTGCTACAAGTTTAAATGTGTTACAGACCTGGGCGAAGATGTGTTCTTTGAGAAGGGTGTGAAGTCACGTATAAGGTGTGGAGAAATAAAGCAGCATGACCTGAGGCATGATCTGTGTGATGTGGGCATAAAAGAGGTTGATCTATGGGTATGAAGGCCAAATATTTGTTGAAATCAGGAAATTGGTTGTACCACTCCAATTTCTACCAAGTACGGGATTGATCAGAATTGCGAGACTTGTACTCTTCTAACAATCCATAGATCTCTCTTAGCCCTTCTTCTCACTGTGTATTGTTGTCATTAGGGGAAAATAGAGCAAAAAGCAGTTGTGAAATGGCTGAAAGAAATTATATTGATCTAACTTGTTTACATACAATCCAACAACTTACCTCAGTAGTAGCGTTGTTCACAAACGATAGTCTCATATTTATAGTGGGTGTCTCTAAGATCTAGAAACTTCTAAAATTTTAGAGAACTCTAAAACTAGAATGTTCTTTTCCTTGAATAACTTCTAGTTGCTTCTAGCTTCTAGATGATTCTAGCCCTTCTAGAAGATTCTAGTTCTTTTAGAAACATCTTGTAACTTTTTTAGACAATCTTATTCTTTAACATTTGTAAGCTTGGTGTGTTTGAGGGAGCAACATTTTTTTATTTGCATGCATGAGTAGAAAACTCCTACTCTCCATCGACCTCATACTCGCCAACGGCTCCAATTCATGGTTTGGTAGTGCTTCACACCAATCTCCATTGACTCCCTCTCAATAGGCACATTTTTATTGGGCAATCCTCCATGTTCCCATTAAATCAGACTTTGCTATCTCCTTGTTGCATTATTAACTAATGTACTTATTGTTTCCATTTTCCTTGCATTTTACATAAATGTTAATTTTGCAAATTGAAGGTTCAACAAAGTATTTGTGAGGCAAGTTTTTTTCATTTTGAAAGTAATTTCAAATGGAAAGTCAAAAATTCAATTGTGAATAGCTGATAGAAAGCTCTTTTCATTCTTGAGGCTTCATCATCGAGGCGATTGAGAAATTGTGTTGTTTAACACATATTTTGTCTCTTCTTTTAAAAATAAAAAACTTTAATTTTCTAAGTGCAAAATTCGACAATTAGGATTATTGTATATGTTGATTAGCTATTCAAATTGAATATTTCTTTTGTGGAAGTGAATATCACTTGCTCAAATTTCATTGTAAATGATATCACACTCAATTATAAAGTGTCATTAATTGTTACATTGAAATTGTTATATGCACTAAAATATATAAAATGTCAATTTAGGAGGGATCAAAATCATGATCAAGGGGGGTTGTCTTGTGTGTTATTCTGCAAAATGGACATAATCCTAACTTCATTTAAATTCTATGAATGAAAGTTGTGTATGGGGGAAATACAAAAGATGAAATAAGATAAATGAATTGAATTGAACCTAATCTAACTCAAAACAAAAATCAAGATTCATGCCCTTTACTCACTAAATGAACTACGAAATAATGAATTCAAGAATGCAATTGAAGCAAAACAATAACAATGAACTCAAAACAAAGTAAGTTTTACCATCTCGTGTGTGTGTTCGTGAAGATGTTGGATTGTTTGTATCAATGCAAAGCCTCCATTGTGCGTTTGAAAGCTTGAAGTATGTATGTGTGTTGATCGAAGATATATGTAAAGATCTGTCAAAATATCAATTAAGATTGTGGCATTACTTCGTTGTGTAAAATATGTTGATTCTCCGATCATCTTTGAGAAGAAAGATGGTTGTTATATAGATTTTTTGTTTTGAAATGAATGCTTGAGATCACGTAGTAGAATATCTTGATCAACGGTTCAAAATTGTTGAGAGGATTTAGATGGGAATAATCAATGCATTTTGATTACATAATTGGTGAGACTGAAGAAATCAATTTGATTGTTCAGTGGGATTGAGGAAATAGATTGAAGAAGAGATTGATTTGTTAGGAAATAGATGGATCAGTCATCCAATCAGATCGAGCAATTGGTGGTTCATAGTTTGCTCAATCATTAAAGTGGGCAAGGATAATTAATTAATTGATTTAATTAATTAATCTATTGGAGTTGAACATGTAAATCAATTTTGACTTTTGCAAACAAAATTGAATTTGTTTGATTTGATCTTTTAGATGATGTTTTGAATAATTTATTTATTTATTCAATTTTAAGGGAAAGTGATAGTTAAATTTTATTATGTTTTAATAATTTAATTGACTTAGAGGAATAAAGTGAATTAGCGACATAATTAAATAATTGGCATTATTTAATTAATCGGGAGGAATAAAGTTAGATTAGGACTTTATTAAATAAATATAATTTATTTAATTAATCAAAAATGATGAAAAAAGTGAATTAATTAAATAATGTATTATTATTCAATTAATAAAGGAAATTAGGGTTTTTGATGCGATTGATGTGAAATGCAGTGATATTCAGTGATAATGATGCTGATGATGAGGAAATGTCATTTAGGATGTGTGATAAGTGTTAGGTCAATTTTGCATGTCTACATTTCGTCCCTCTTTGAGACAAAGTATTGGTTGCTTTGTTTCAAAGATTTCGATGTTAAGATCAAGATTTGAAAAATTTTAAATGCCCCATTGAGCCCTGATGATCAGTGGAATGATGGTAGGACTTTGGGCTGGCCCCTCAAGAGGTTAGCCAAAATTTTCAATTTTGGAGGTCGAGCTCACGACACTATTTCATTTTAGTTCAAATGCGTAGAGGGAAAAAAATTAAGCCTATAGGCTTGTCATTGCTAGTTGAGATGTTTTCAGGAGGTCCTAATTTTAACCTAGGAAGGTTTCCTAAGTAAAAATTTAGGGTTTCGAGGGTTAAAATAGGTCACTAGGGCTTAATTCTCCTCATTTGCACTTTGAGCCTATAGGAAATTCTTGCCTCTGGATTTCTTGTTTTGTCCATTGTTGAGGGGCTATGGTGAGAATTCGAGGAGCCCCACATCATGCAGATGCGGTTCACGAGTTTGGATGCCATCGAAGTGTTGGTGCCCCGATATGTACCCTGTCATTTCTCATTTTCGTCTTTTCATGTTTTCGTAATTAATGTCTGAAGTCAAAGTAGTAGATAGCATTAGGTTTAGGAATTTTTTGCTTTTGCATCCTTTTTCTCGCTTTTGATGTTTGTGAATGGGTCGCATTTGAATGGGTCGCATTTGATTTTCTAGCTCACATTTTCTCAAAATGTATGCATTTGACCTAAAAGTTTGCTCTTGTTTTCTCACCTTCGCCTGAAATGTGCGCATTTGATGTCATTTTTCGCTTTTGTAATTTCTCCCTTGATTTGTTGTTACATTTTTCGCTCACTTGTTTAAAATTTTCACTTTTGATCTAAAATTTTGCTTTTGAATTTTTGCATTTACCATTTTTTATCGCTTTTGACTACAAATTGTTTTCTTTCGCCTGTTTTGTTTGCTTTTGCTAACATTTTTTTCACTTTTGATAAAAGGGTTTCATTTTTTACTGTTTTGGAATCTTAAGTCAATTTGTTTGCCATCATTGGTTCTTTTTGTGTTTTCATAGAAAATTATTAACATAATGGTTTGAATGGTTAGAGGCGGTTCTTAATCTGCTCTAGTTGAAGGAGCGATGACTGTGTGATCTGTTTGATTTGATTGTTGGTTTTCAAGAGTTAGAGTGAGATGTTTTTAGATGTTGTTAGGTTGTGGCATATATGTTACATGCCTACCATCAGATGTCATAGAGCAATGATGACTTGTCTTGTGGAGGGGGGGCACTTAGAGACCTTGTCCTTTCATTTACCTATTGGGGAGGCCACTGTCACCCTTGAGGATGTGGAGGATCCTCCGCATACCTATTCATGGAGAGCTTCTTACATATTTCATTCATGGGGGTACCCATGCCATGTGTCAAGTACTTGGTGTGAGGTGTTTTCAAGTTCGTGAGGTAGAGATAGATTTATCTAATTTTTTGGGCAGTGACGAACCCGTTTCACTTGTTCTTTGCGATTTGGTCATGGGGCTCATTTTTCATGATAGGCAGGGCCAACAATTTCTTGTTGGTTGGGATGTGTGCATCAAGCAGATGTTTGAGCACGACACTAGATATGCATGGGGCCCATGTCTCCTTACTCACTTGTATGGAGATATGCATGAGGTTGCATATCATGGAGGGAGATCTATTTCTACTGGTGTCTCTCTAATACATGTATGGGCCTGGGAGCATTTCTCAATTGCTCGTCCTGATGGTATATTGGATCATACTCCAGGGGATCCATATTCTTATCGTTATGGAGATTTCCTTCATTACACTTTTCCTAGACAACTTCCCTACTAGCATTGTGTTTTTGATGATATGCTAGGTTCTGTATGGAGACCGTATATGGATTGTGAGGCATGGCTTGACAACTAGGAGCAGTTAGTATTTTGTAAATGACTAGATGGCTCATTGGTCGTGTTCGCTCTTTACTCGAGAGCTATCTACCCGATAGGGTTTTTCGACAATTTGGAGAGAGACAGGGTCATTTTCTAGATGCCAATGAGGCTCGTTTCGGTCAGACTACCAGAGAGGTCCATGTATGGGGTCTACAGGCTGATCGTGATGTTGTTTTTATTGAGTTTAGAGATCTTGCCCCATTCAGGTGGGGTTGGCTAGTGGGTTTAGTAGATCCTAGTATTACCCCTAATTTTGATTAGTGGTGGGCACAACGCATTCCATTGAGATTTATAGATCCTGTTGGCATTCCTGCAATAGGTAGGGTAGGAATTATTGGTCTCTGAGGAGAGAGGTAGTGTTTTGAGATCATTGTAGGGCACCTTGCTAGGTCAAGGTAGGATGGTAGCTAGGGTGGACAGGGTGGTCTGATGCAGCAGGATCAGGGAAAATTTCCAGGTCCACCACCTGGAGATGGAGGAGTACATTTAGCATAGATGACAATTGTGAGAGATGCAAAGATAGGGAAGTGATGAGCCATAGAGGCTTAGGTTGCTATACTTACAGCAGAGAGGGACACCATTAGATAGGAGATAGATGGCTTTAGGGGTGAGCGAGACATCAAGATTGGGTGTCGTCTTGTTGCCAAGACACAGTTACAGTCTATTACCACTGAGAGGGATAGTCTGAGAGGAGAGTGTGGTAGTCTTCATGCAAATCAGGATCAGTTGTTACAAAGGGTGACATATTATCATACCCTATATGATGCCTTCGTTCCTAGAGCTCAGTGGTGGTCATGGTTTGGATAGCCTAGAACTGCCACAAATGCTACGTCTGGTGGACATTTCATTAGATAGTTTGATCCACAGCCTGATCCTCAAAGTCCTCCTCCTCCAGTCAGACCCAATAGTTTATTTTTACTTGATCTTTATGATGTTTACTATTCAAAGACTTATATTGCATACATTATTTTGTATATATATTCATCGGCCTAGTTGAGGCCTCATATATATGCATTTTTTTGTATTATGATATCACACATGTTTCTATGATGATGTACCATGACATTCTTATTTTTTATGATGATATATATGAGATATACATGCTTCGATTTGGCTTTATTATGTGAACTATTGTGATGATTATGGATGATGATGTATGATGATGTATGTTTATACATTTTTTTGTACTTTTATGTTGTATGCATATGATGTCGATGGATGGACTGATCATATTTTATTGCATATGATGTTTTATTATGTATATGATGGATGTTGATATATGATGGGTGTATTCCTTATACATGATAAATGATGTTTTCATTGCTTTATTATCATCATGATATGCATTGACAACATTGTGGATGTAGGATGGATGTTAGAAGAACTATTTGATGATGGATATAAATTTGATGTTGTTAGTTATTGATGAGTTGCTTTTGCTTTGCTTGGAGGCTTCGCATTTTTAACAATCCTTTTTGATGTAGCAAATAGATACGATGTACCAGGGTATAGATAACCAAGGTGACATATCCATTGCATGGAATTTGACTCGAAATACAAAGAATATTCTTGCTCATACCAAACATACAAAAACTTTGTTTAAAATATATGGTTAGGTTGTGTTAAAAATTTTCAAACCAATTACACATAAAGGTAGGAATTAACTAACATGCAACTGCTACACGAATTGTCTCAAAACAACTTCCATAAACTCAATAAAGCAAGTATTCACTATGGTAGTATCACAAAAACATCTTACAAACAACAAACGGAAATGACACTCAATAGCCCCCATTCCTTCTTCTCTAAATCCTGATGGACATCCTCGAGAGATCCTATGAATGAGTCAATAAAATAAATCATAAAGATAAGACTATAAAAAAGATAAAACAATGTTGTAGTATCACTTGCCATATTTTTTTTGAGGTTTCAGGCTATTATCCATTTTTTATCATGTTTATAGTAGGAACGGATCTGTTGAGGCATATCTCAGGATGTTGTTGGTGAATTGTCAAAAGATAGGTAGTTAACACTTTGTCATTGTTTTCGTCTATTTGTAATCAAAGCTTTGTGATTGTTTGCTTGAAAGTTCTAGCTTTTGGTGTTTTCTTTGTTTGTTTTTCTATTTTTTCAAAGGGTGAAGATGACGATTTGTTTATTATGTATGAAAATTGTATTGCGGATTGTGATGATGGAGTAGGAATTTTTTATTTTCTAAGTTTTATGATGTTGTTTTTGTTGTTTTCAAGGGACTAACCTAGGGCCTCAGGGGATCATCAAAGATAAGCTTTTCCTACGTTGTACATGTAGAGGCTCGTAGTTTGCTTGGTTTCATAAGAACATGTTTTTGATCTTTTATGTTTTGTAAATATTTTTGGATTTTGAATTTTGTGACTAAAGTTGAAAAAAAGCATGATAGATACCTAAGGGGACTGACCTAAGTCCTTAGGGGATGATCAAAGATAATTCTTGCCTACGTTATACACACAGAGACACATAGTTGACCAATTTGACTCAAAGCATAACATGTTTTTGGAATTTAAACAATGTTGATAACTTGAATTGATATTCTACTTCTATTTCTAAAGGATATGTTGTGGTAAATTTACTTGTACTAGCCATGAGGTTCAAGCAAATGTTGATATATTAGAATTTTGAGTGAAGGAATAATCCAAATTTATTGTTTTGATTTTGTTGTTTTTTGGATTTTTTTTATTTTTGACAGTTTTGACCATGATGGGACGCCCAAGGATCTAATCCACTACTAGTTTTGAGAAGTTTCCTGTAGTTCGAGACAAAACTACCTTCTCTAGGAGAGATAGATGTAGATGGTACAACAAGGTTCAATACTCAATTAGTCATCAAGCCATGGTTGGACACATGTTTTATTATGGGACGAATGGGTGGATGCTTTAGATAGCACCGATAGATAATGATGCAAGTCTTATTCAAACATAGTGCCTATTTGTGAGGTTTTCACTATGGTACCTATTCTAGTAGTGCCACAAAGTGGTTTTCACTTAAAGAACATTTTATGTCTCTTTACTATTTTTCTTGGTTTTTTGATGTTTTTTCCTTTTTTATCTTTTTGATTTTTTTGAATTTTTACCCTTTTTCCTAGGGTTGAAAAGTGCTTAGAAGGTTACCCTGGTAGTGCATTGGTGGTACACCTTGTTGTTGGAATTTTTGATTGGGAAGGGTACCATGTGGCACACTTTTTTGTTGGGATGAACTATTTTGAAGGTTACCCTAATAGTGTGTTGGCAGTACACCATGTCATTGGAATTGTTGATTGGGAAGGGTACCATGTGGTACACCTTGTTTTTGGGATGAACTATTTTGAAGGTTACCCTGGTAGTGTGTTGGTGGTATACCTTGTTTTTGGGATAATATCTAGATCACATCGTGAATTTAGAAGACATAGATCAAGTTTTTATTCTAAAGCAAGATGTAAGTACTTGCCCCCAATGTCTAGTAATGTAGGTGATGGGTTATATTGTGATAGGATAACATGTTTGGATAGAGTCTCCCCTTTTGGACAATGCCACATGGATCAGATAACGTTGGATAGGATAGCATCAATTATAGTGACCCATGTCAAGATATTTTCCATAAGCAAGTGTAATGGGTACACCAAACATTTGTCAAGATCAAGTTAAGTTGGATTTGGATAAAAATGGATTGGGTTTATTATGGATAAGTTGGGATGCTTCCACCTGAAATGGTGCACGTAGATGCTTGATTCTACACATGATGCTTGTTTTCCAAGTTTTCATCATGGTACTTGTCCAAAGTGCCACCATAGTGGTTCACTAGAGGACAATTTTTCTCTTGACTATTTTCTTGATTTTTTTATTTTTTTATTGATTTTTATGTCACACAAGATGCTTGTTTACCAGGTTTTCATTATGGTGACAATTTTTTGATCATGTAGAACCACCTAGTGGTGTTGATGTAGATTTTGTTGGTGCTGATATGGTTGTTGTTGTTGTCATGATGTGCCAACAATATCCTGCTTGGAGGAGTTGTTTTGCTAAAATACAAGCACTTTAGTGTAACCTTTGGAAATTCTTGTCTTCTTTGTCGATATCGAAGTTAACCTTACCTAGATGTGCACATCATGATAGAGTTCCCTTAGAATCCTTATGATAAAGAGTTATTTCCAACACATGGTCAATGTGAGGGTTTGATATCATGTATTTCAAATTTGATGGTGTACATTGAGGGATATGAGATTTAGATGGATTGGTCGATATTTTGGAATCTTTGATTCTCAAGACTTGGGATGATGAGCAATGGTGGGTGGATATCGAGATTCAATTGGGACCAACTTCTTGGTATACCGTGTAGGTCACTCTTGAAGCTTTCTTTTGTATCACTGTACATTTTGGATGGATGAACTTCCCTTTTTTATTTTTCCCCATAGTTTCTTTGACTGATGGAGTTTGATAGGGATGATTTTCTTTATTTTTCCTTTGTATCCATTTGAATTTTTCTTGTCCATTTTGTTTTACCAATTTTTTTACTTCAATGACTTGTTCCTTTCTTTGATATAGATTTTTCCCTTGTTGTTGGTCCCAATTAGAGGGTGGAAAAATATTTGGATGACGATTCATGATATGGCTAGTTGCAGTGTTGGTAGCAATTTCATCATAAGGAATTTTTGTGCTCTCTATGTTGATGCTTGCATTAGATAAAGTTGCCCCTAGTATTATAGAGGTATCACTGATATGTCTAGATCCCTTAATTTCTGAATAACCAAGACCTTAATGCTTAGGATTTCCAATAATTTGCATTGGTTCTAGGATACCCTATTCATGCAGGCCTAATCCTCTACCCTGATAATTCATCTGTTGAAATTTTTTATTTGCAATAGGATATTATTTACCTTGGAAACAAGGTGCTAATCCTTCTCTTCTTTGTTGTGGATCTTCAAAGGCGATAGCTTCTTCACTGGTAGGATCCTCCATAAGTGGGATAACTTCTTGATTTATATCTTCAACTTGATCCCATGAAATATCAGATTTTGATGGACCTTCCAAATATATTGGTGCTTCTTTGACTATTGTATACCTAATTCCCTACTACTCAAGATTGTCAACTATATTTGTTGATTTTAAGATATTATGCTCACTATTTTCATACTTGATGTCTTCAAAATTCCTGGAGGATGTTTATGATTTTAACACTTCTTCTTGATCATTTTCTGATATGTCTATAGATTCTGCCATGATTTGATCATGTGTACAAATGTTAAGAGTAGGCGACTCTTGTTCCTTAGTAATGACATCAAGAGTATGAGACTCTTGTTTTGGATGAAGATCATCTACATGTCCATTAGGAGTGAGCATCTCACGGGTAGATGTATGTGTGCTTGGTGTATGGTTTGTTCTTCTTTTGGAAAACCTTGGATGTCTTGGAAGATATCTACAAAGTCATTGTCGTATTTTGATGATAGGGATTCTTGATCTTGAATTTGTGTGGTATTATCTTTGGTATGCTTTGGTTCGTGCTCATGACATGGATCAATTTCAAAGAAGGGATTACTTGTAAGGGATCATTGGATTTCCTAAAAATATGGACATATGGGTGATAGCTCTTGGCTTAGATTTTTTGCATTGAGTATAAGTGTTGGATTAAGAGTCTCTTGATCATCAATATGTATTGTCATGAGTTTGGATGATGTTAGTATATCTTGGGCTAGATCATTTCTAGACTTGGGTGATTAATTTTGATCATGCTTGGGATTAAATTATTGATGTATGTCCTCTTTCTCATTGGATGATGTAGAGACATTGTCAATGTGATCAATGATAGATAGCTCTTGGCTTATATTTTTTGCATTGAGTATAAGTGTTGGATTAAGAGTCTCTTGATCATCAATATGTATTGTCATGAGGTTGGATGATGTTAATATATCTTGGGCTAGATCATTGCTAGAATTGGGTGATTAATTTTGATCATGCTTGGGATTAAATTATTGATGTATGTCCTCTTTCTCATTGGATGATGTAGAGACATTGTCAATGTGATCAATGATAGATAGCTCTTGATCATTGTTTTCAACTTTTGAGGTTGAGATATTGTCAATGTTGTCATTAGTGTTCGAACCTTGAATATTGTTCTCAATACCCATTTCTCCTTGATCAATGAGATCTTGGATGAGTCTTTTGAGTGTAACACATTTTTGATGCATCATGAACTTTTACTCCATGGTATTTACAATAGGTCTTGCCATCATACCATGGGAATTTGATGGTAGGTTCACCACTTCGTGATAGTTTTAGAAGTGTGATAAGTTTGGCATTGACTAATTTGTTTAACACACCCTCAATTGGCTCCCCTAAAGGAGTGCATTTATGTTCAGTAGTGTGGTTGGATTGTGAGGCTTGTTGTGGTGGAGATGATTGTTGTATTTGAGATGGAATTTCTTGTTGGTTTTGAGATTAATGATCTTGATGATGTTGCAGTTGATGATTTTGATGTGGATATTGTTGATTCGGGGGTTGATATTGTTGTTGGATTTGATTTTGATTTTGTGACCATTAATGTTGTTGATTCACTTGATTTTGTGGAAATAGATTTTGTTGTTGATATGGATCAATGTTTTGATGATATTGGAAGTGTTGTTGATGTGGATATTGAGGTGTTTGTGGAATGATGTTTGTATGTTGTTGATATGCAATTTCTTCACATTGAACATGGTGTTGGCGATACATCATATTTTGATTTCATTCAAGTTCATCAATATTTTTCTCAAGTTCGTTTAGGATAATTTGTTATTCTAGATTTAGTCCTTGATGGTGATTTTGAAACCCTTGATAAGAGTGATTTTGATATGGATAAGGATTTTGATTGAAATCAGCCATGTGACAAGATGCTCCAATACCTTGATTAGGGGAATCCATAGTTGATACATCATTGATATTTGTGACATATGATGTCCCCATGGGTGTATAGAGTGGAACTGGATTTGGGTAATAAATTGACATGTTTATGGTTGCGTGTTTGGGATGTTTTCATGCTCAATACCCTATCATAATATCACTTGGTTTATATCCCTATGGGTCACTTCCGCTGTTTGTAGTGTTTTTTGGCGGTACGCTAGTGCTACTTTTGTTGGCCTCCATGTTTTTTTCTATGTCGTGATCTCGTAATTGTCATAAACAAGCACCAAGATTTTTGTGAAAATTTGGTGACTTCTAATTATGAAATAAAAGAATGCTTTGTTTTTGGGATTTTTTGTTTTAATGAAAT